>JAMFLO010000345.1:0-35113 GCA_027475765.1 Paralagenidium karlingii
CTGGTACTGGCGGTGGTTCGTTGGCGATGTGGATGCCTCACACGCCTGCTGAAGGTGGTCACTTGGAACTGCACGTCAAGATCAACCCCACTTCGTGGAAGGATTCTGAGTAGGCACTGAAGCTACGTTTGCCGGAGTCAGTCGATGAGCAAGTTTAGGTGTTTGCCTTTGTTGTCGCATTCAATTGCATTGATTACTCGGATTGGACCACTACGACCGCATGAAGATCTCTGGGAGAGAGAGATGTCAGTGTCTTGATGATGTGTTCTCTGTAAAGAGAGTTAGAAGCAACACTCCACAACGCATCAATCATATGGGGCCGAGCGCATCAAGACGCGACCATGAAGAGCAACTCATTTCTTTCTTGTCGAGAAACTGACACTTCGCCTCCAGCAATCCCATCTCCAGGTCTTCGAGACTCAACACCACATCCATGTCTTGCTCTCAAGTCAAACAAACAACTGATCCGAGGTCCGATTGAGTCACAAAGACACACTCAGGTTGGACCTCACTCATTGATCCTTTGCCAGAACCTATTGATGAAGCTGTGTGTGATAAGATGCAGAAAGTGCTCTCTATTCATCAGACGGATGTCCACCTGACCAACCATTTGGCTAACTTGTGACTCACTTGTTTGCCCACTTCCTAGACGCTGGAATCAGTGGAATCGCTTGATCAACGTTGTGCTCCTCCTCTCGCTTGAGACCTACACACTACCTTTGCGCAGAGCTTCAAGCAGAATATGACAGCTCTAAGGTTGCCATCTGTTTGTTGGGTGGTGTTGTAAAGAAAGACCAGTTTCTCACCAACTCACCTCTTGCCCACAGTCTGCAATCAGCTTCAAAACAAAATGGCAACATGGCCCCACGCCCACCCACCTCGTGTCAAGGCGCAACCGTGAAATGCAACAACATGTATTTCCAATAGGGTCGTGTTAGAAAGGCTACTCGACGTATCGCTCACTACTCGACTTCCTTTTGACGCGTAGACGCTCGCTCACTGAGGTTCCAACCTGCATTTCATTCTGCCATCCTTCCATCCATTCATGCGTCAACGTGAGAGACACCACTTAATCGGTCGGATTCAGCTTGGCGTGAAGCTCGAGGTGGCCATGGCTCTCACTGTGGGGAACCCACAACACCAGCGACCCACCACCAGTACCGGGAATGCCAAAGAAACCGGGACGCCAACGGTCCATGTACAACGTGTTTTGTTGCAAGCCATCGATCGGCTTGGACCACACCACCGTTTGACCTTTCTTGACCACCACGTGCTCCATTAGACTGCCACCCGAGTAAATGTTAATCTTGACGTCGTAGCGATCGACGCTGGTGAAGGTGACTTGTACTTTGCCATCGCCCGCTTTGGTCCAGGTGCCTTCGGATCCAGCAAACGCTTTGTTCAAGGCTTTGAGAGCCAGGGCCTGGTCAAGTGGCCCATCGTCGATCTCACCGATGAACGCCGTGGGTCCGCAAATCGGGTGGACAAAGCTCTTGGCCAGGTCGGCAAGTCCCGTTGGATCGAACTCGGCGATCACATCGAGTCCCAGTTTGCTGATCAACACGACATAGTCATCAACGGTCACAGGTTTGCCGTTGTGGTCCAGTGAGCCAATGAGCTCATCAACGACCACATGCACCACCTTGAGAATACGATCACGGATCTTGAAGGCTTCCGGCGGTGGTCGATTGGCGCATTGCAGGGCCACATCCGGTAAATCCTTGACGATCAGCTCCGAAGACTCGACGATCAAGCGAATCTCGTCCGAGGTCTGGCTCGGGTTGAGCTTTTTCAACTCGCGCACGTTGTGAATCACTTGTTGAACAATGCGCCAGAGTTTGATGCCACACTGGGGGTTCTTGATCAACGAGTCGAGCAAGTCGGTCAGCTTCTTGGGGTCCAACGCCTTGACGCTTTCCACACCAACTTCCTGCGTGAACGCCACAAAGTTTTCCGCCGCGACGGGGTTTTTGCCACTTTCATGGGAACTGATGAGGCTCTCGAGCACTTTGCGGACCGTGTCGATGACTTGTTGGGCCCATTGGAGATTGGGCGGAATGGGCAGGTTGAAACACACGGTGACGGCCTTGGGCAGATCATAGATCACTAGGTCCGAGTGGGCAAGCAGCGCCAGGATCTGGTCCTTGGTAGTGCTGGGGTTTTGTTTCTTGATCTCCATGATGTCGTTGAAGAGTTTCTGGGAGACTTCAAAGAGTTCACGACCGCATTTCACGCCTTGCACAACCTTTTGGTCGGCCTTGATGAACTTGTCAAAGAGTCCACTGGTAGCCGTCTTGAGCACCGCTTGGGCCACATCGCCGGCGTGCTTGAAGATCTCGGTGGTACAATCTGCATTCTGCGGGAGACATTCCATGCCGCATCGCACAGGGTATTCCATTGGACAGCGAGCCCAGCAGGTTGCGACACGATCGTATTCATAACTGATGGGGCATTGATGGCTTCGAAAGGTTTTTCGGTAGCAAGCCGTGTCAGTGGGTTCGTGAATCAACGGACCAATCCATCGTGGAGGCGTCGCGATGGCCGTCAGCGTCACATTGGCACTCTCGAGTTCGTCTTGTGCAGCCACCCCGTTGGCCAATGCAACAACCGAGAGCGACACCAAAGCGAATGGCTTCAAGTTGACCATGGTTTTTCTCCCCCAAAATTAGACGATTTGGACTTGAGTCGAACGAGGAGAAATGGAGAATGAGCATGATCAAAGATACCAAGTCCTGTCCGCGTATCCTCTTTGAATAAGGCATCTCGGATCCTCCTCCAACCATTGGCATCCAGGTTCGAGGTTCGAGGTTCGAGGATAGATCCCAACCGCCTGGCGTACCCTTCTCAGACTGTGGCGAACCTGCAGACTCTTTGAAGTTGACGAGTCCACAACGTGGAGACAAAGAAGCCCAAGGTGCCAAAGGTCTGCAAACAGCTTCGATTCACTTTGGGTGGTGGTTTTTGATCATCAGAACGACGGGATTACGTTCGCGACCTTCAAGTTGTGATGTCACCCAGTACTGTCTCCTGTCTGCTGTCTCGTGTTGGATGGTGAAGTGTGGTCCTCCATTTCTTGGAGAATCAGAGATGGAAAGAGAACGCAGAAAGAGACGACGACGAGAGACGCTGCCATCGGTCGTCCATATGCAGCTGCTTTCTAGGATCTGGTTCCAGAGAATGGCTGCAATGGAAACTGCTCTTCTTTTGAGACCAGTTGCACAAGTGGCAGGTGGATCCATGGCCACAAGTCGTCAAAGAACTGACCACAAAGCGATGAAGTCCTTGCTTCGCTCTGCATCTGAATGCGTTCAAAGACTTGAAGGCAACATGCTGTGTTTGATGGATGGGTTCTTCTTCTTTAAACAATCAACACCCCATTACTTCAAGTGCAGCTGCAAGCGTAGCGCTGACTTGGTGGTGGTGGTGACCAACCTCTGGGAAGTCTTTGCCCCCCCCCTTACCAATTCTTCTGGGAACTTCATGAAAGCTTCAGCTTGCTCGCCCTCTGTCAGCAAACCAGTTGAACGCTTCTGTTCCCATTCACGAAGACGATCTGTCTTGCTCTGCTTGTTCGATTGCTTTGTCGCCTGGAAGGTTCTCTGCCGTCGAGGCATCAAAGGACACTTCACTTCCGTTGCTGTCTGGGGTGTCATGGCCCAAGTGGATGATTTCCTCCAGTTTCTTGTGGAAACGAGCCCTGTTTTGCATTCAACGACGTTCCTCAGACGTCGCGCAGCATCTCCAAGTGCAAGCAGAATCCGGTGGATTTACCTGTATGGCTTTGGCGCCATGGCCGACAGGCCGTCGGGATCTTTTCGCAAAATGAAACTCTTGACAAAGCGCTCAAAGCGTTTGGAAATGGTCCACGTCTGCAAGATATCAATGATGCCGATGTAGTAAAAGCCTGGGCCAACCACGACTTCAGACGTGCGCATGCACATGCCAGACTGCTTCATACTTCTTCTTTGGTTCTTGTTGGGTGGTGAGATGGTGCTGTTGGTGCGATCGGCAAAGTCATCACTGGCTGGCGTCAAGAGTTGTTCATTGCCAGTGCTGTCGTTTCCATGAGCAGCAGTGACACCGCCAGTCCCATTACCATACATCATGGTGGAATTGCGTGCCATGGTGGTCTCGCGCAAGTCTTGCATAAACCGAGGCATGAACAGACTTCCATCGCGGGTCAGAATGTTTTGCGGATTGACCTTGTAGCTCACTTCGATCACACCCAGCAGCAAAGAGTAGTCCATGACCCCCAAGTCACAGAGAAAGTCACTGTCGTGCTTCAATTGCGTGAGAAGTCTTCGTCCTTGGTCTTTGCCAAAGCGCAATTTGGTGGTCAAATCCATGTCCTTGAGCACCACATTGGCTTCATGGCTTCCTGCTCGGTTGGGACACACGTCTCGTCCGCCACAACGAAACATCATGTTGCAATGGCGACAAGTCGCTTCGGCACCTTTGTGGGGCTTTTGTGCATTGCGGTCAATCCACGAGCCCTTGATGTCGTATCGTTGGTGGATCGACACGCCGTGTTGGATGTCAAACACATTCTCCATCACCACAAAACGCGCTTTCTGGGAAACAACAAACGACAGCAACACCACAAGTCAGCGATCGTACGGCAGATACCAGTGCGGGGTGGTCGCTCCCTCCACCCACCCACCCACACACTCACACACACACGAATACGTTGCAAAAGCTTTACCTTGCCATAGAGCACGATGCAGTAGCTGCCAAGGAAACGTGTCAGGAAGCTGTCACGATGGGTGGTGACATACTCGACATAGCGGTCGAGGATTTCATGCAAAAAGTTACTTTCTCGAGACGTCAAGGACTTGACGATGTACATGTGGTCCTGGGAATAAAACATGAACGAGCCACTTGCGCCTTCGCTGACTCGTGGTGTGGTGCATTTTTCCAGCGACGTGAGGTACTCGTGTTCGTCAATTTCAAAGTGCCGTCGGAGTCGAAGAAACACATGGGGATAGAAATCCGTAAACTTGACGTCATCGTTGGCAAAGAACGAGGTCTTTTTGGGGGAAGACGACATCTCATGGGCGGCAAACGTCGAGGCAGCCGCTGACAATTGCTGGGCGGTTATCACGGACCGTGCCGAAGAAGACCCCGAGGCTTTGCTGGGTGGATCCACGGTGAACACGGAACAATCGCTGGCTCGAGCAACGGTGGCTCTCTCGGTAGGCGTCTGGTTCACAAGTTGAACGGCTCGCGTGATGCCGTTGGTCGTGTAAAACACCAATTCTTCGAGCAGCGCGAGGTTCATTTGCGGTCGAACCGCATCGTCGTTGGGATCGGCATTGGCCTCGACCCGCGAACTGGTCGTGGAGGATTCCGATGCGCGCAGTGGAGTCGGCAATTCGATCGAGTGCTCGTACAGCGACCAGAGCAAAAAGGTCACACTCCCACGATAGGAAAGTAGAAAGCTAAACAAACAACTCAGCACATGGGACGCCGAATCCGAAGTGGTGACCCAGTATCCTGTGTACAAGCCCCACACGAGCACCGAATACACGATCCAGATCACGGTTGTCCAAAAGCCCTGACGCAAAAGCACACGACGATTGCGTAAAGTGGCCGCGATGCCGTGTCGAAAGTTGCGATAGGAAGCCAACGTGACGTAAATGTTGATGACCATGGAGATGGAAGTTGGTGCAATCACGAACAGGTACACCCCGGCATTGCCGACACTCGCCTTGTTTTGGGGTTCACTTGGTGCACCAACCCAACAAAAGTTGCCTACCGCGACGGGTGCATCAAAGACATTGAACACGCCCATGATGATAGCGGCCAATAGCGCAAACGCATGGCTTGCGATCGCGTAATTGCGTCGATTCATGCGTGGCGAAGTAAACGGATCCGTCATCTACGACAGAAAACAAACCAAACAAGAAACCAGCGTTTTCCAGCATTGATTAGCATCGGACGACCACATTTCAGAATTCAGACGTCACGTGTTGCTTCTCTCGTACCAAGTAGTAGAGATCCAACGCCATGCAAATCGACCAGACCGTGGAGCACATGATGAGGTACTCTCGAATCACTGAGAGCTATACGACAGCACCACGCACGCACAGAAATCAGTTCCTCCGCAGCGTCAGCAACGTCTCGTGTCATGGGGCAACAACTCACCCATAAGCAAGAGAGTCCATCGCCAACTCCTGCTCCAGCCTTGTTCCATGCCGGTTCCAACACAAACGAAAGCGCCAGAAAGAAATCGCACCACGAAAGCTGCAACAACAGAATGTGCATGTGACGATGATACCGTTGGGACCAAAGGTAGCTGCCAATGACAAAAGAACACATGGCCAGGGTGCCAATGGATCCGACCAACAGTCCCGAGTTCATGTGGGTAGCGTCCTGGATGGAGTCACGACCAACCAGCACAATGGCCACGAGCACGCAGGACAACACGAGTTCAAAGCCAAACACGAGGAATTGTGGGGTCGGCGCGTGGTTGGCTCTTCGTTTGGGAAAGACCAACTGGTAGAGACTCTTCATGGCACGATCAAAGGAAGTGCGATTGGATGGTGCAAGTACCGCCACCGATCCTCCATGGGTCTCCTCGCGATGCATGGTCTGTCGGTGGTGGTGTTCATCACTTGTGGTGCCAGTACCATGTACAACTTCAGGATTCACTTGGGCCGAAGACACTGATTCTCCTAGCGTTGGAACTTGTTCAGCCGCGAGGATGTGATCAATCAGCGCATCAATGGAGGCATCTTCGTGGGTGGAGCCGAGTGGTGGCGTCGAGACTTTGGCTGAGCAACCTGGTGGCTTGGAACTGCTGTGATGATACCCATGATGACTCTCGTGTGAAAGTGCTGCCGTATAGACGCTTTCTTGGTGTGCAATGACGCCCGTTCCAGGTACTTTGAGCAGCATACTCAGCGATCGTTTGTCATTGTCCGCTCCACTCGAAGTGCTTTTGTCCAGGCGGCTCATCCAAAAAAGCTCTCTCTCTCTCTCTTCGTCGTCAAATTCAACAGCACTCCACTGCACCAGCAAAGCGTCACGTCAAGCACCCGGATGATCAATCTCGTTTCCTCACAAGACGACACGCGCTTTAGAAGCTACCAGGGGTCCACGGGGTCAGCTCTTTGCGATTGCGCGGAGACTCTGCTCGTTGGTGGCGCTTCGTTTTGGCGTCGCGGCCTTCTCTGAAGCTTTTTGGCTGTTGGCCCAAAAGCTTTGAGACGGATTCGTTTCGCAATGGCTAGCGACGCAGGTATTTATAGGGAAGGAATACGCACCGCCAAAGATGGATGACATGCGCAGTCAGTGAGTCAGTGAGTCAGTGAGAGTGAGAACGAGAGAGAGAGAGTCAATGGCACTTCCAGTCACACCTCGCACTCCTTTTTGTCTTCCACGTCGTCACAGGGCTACGTGTTTCGCGCCATAAATACCTCTACCAACGCCTGTGTAGCACTTGGGTTGCCACCTCCAGTTCACCACCCACCCACCCATATATCACCCACACCACATCCCACCATGTTCACTTGCGATTCGGTCGATCCTGCATGTCTCGCATGCGTCGTTTTCTTGCTCGTTCCAACCGCTCGGCCTGGGTCAGCACTTTGCGAGGGCCGACTTTGACCACACGCGCCTTGTCCTTGTTGTTGGAGGATTTGGTCTTGGTGGCTGATGCTGCTTGTGGCTGTTTGCTGTCATTTTCACTGTCGGAATCGTCGGAACTCGATTCTTCCGTGGTTTTTTCTTCGACAACGTACTTGTACCGACGACACGGACAGCAATAATACATCATGCAGCCCATGCGGATTCTAATGCAGTCACGCACGTGGTCGCATTGGTGTCAACGACTTGATGAACACAGCAAAACCAAGGGACCCCCAATCAATGCAAGTGGTCGATCTGGGCGGGGGGGGGAATGGTCGTTGGAACCTACCTGACTGCCTGCTTCTGACGCTTTTGCTTGGCCTTGAGTTGCTCGGCTTCCATTCGTTTTTGTTTGGCTTCGTCCGTGTTGGCTTCGCCGGCGGCTTCGAGTTTTGCCAGCAACTCCTTCTTGTCCGCTTGCAGTTCTTCGATTTTGCGCTTCCACCAGACTTCGCCCAATGTGTGGATGCGCATGTTTTGTTGGATGCGATACGCTGGGTACAGCAGCATCGGGAACTGGGCATTCAACTGCTTGAACTCTTCAAAGTCAATCTGTTGGGTTTGCCATGAAGTGCCGCGCGTTCATGAGCACAACTGGCGCGCTCCCAGCTCCCCACAAGAAAACACCTAGAGCATTTGCGTACCCTGCCATCGTCGTTGCGGTCAAAATTGTTCATGGCAAACTGGATGTTACTTGGTTGATCGTCGTCGTGGAGCATCTCGATGAGTTTTTGAAGTTCTTCCTGTGGTGGATGATCGTTCGCGCGCAAAGCCATCGGTCAGCCACCAAAAGAGCCAAACCCGGCGATGCGCTTGCGTTGTCTCAACGTACTCCTTCAATGGTTCCGTTCTTGTCTTGATCAAACACGTTGAAGCAGACTGTGGGGCATGCATGGGATCTCGGTCAGTCCATGGACACTACACAACCCACCCCACCCAACCTCCCCGGGGCGACCATGAGCATGAGCCAGGGCGAGCAAAAACCCACATTTCAACATGTCTTCCTTGTTCAACAGACAGAATTTACCCAACGCTTCAACGTATTCGCTAAAGTCGAGTGCTCCGCTGTTGTCTTCGTCGATAAACTTGAAAATGGCTTCGCCAAAGTCGGAATCTTTTTCATCGATCGACTTGTAAAACTCCCCGCGATCGATCGTTCCGCTCTTGCTGCCCACAGCATCGTCAACACACCAGTAGTCGTCAACCAGCTTTATTTGGTGCATGGAGATCATGGCGATCGCCCACGTCTCCACCCAACACTCGGTCGGCTACCCACTCTTTATCGAATCGACCAAATCGTTTGAAGAGCGTCTGGAGATCTTGGTCGGTCACTGTGGCGTTGTCATTCCCACTCCGGCTCCAATCAGTTCCGTCACGTGGTCGCGTGGACGCGTGATCGTTTGGCAATGTCGAATGTACTCACATTTGAGCTTGACGATCATTTGCATCATGCGCTCGTCCGGGGCAGGCAGCGGCACGGCCCATAGTGCACCCATTTCGTGCCTTTCTGGATGATGGCGTCAGTGCTGGCGTCGGTGCTGCTGATCGTGGCGCGCCAGGCAGCTTCGGGTTCGACTCGTAACTAGACCCCAAAGAGGACCCGTAACGGCTCTTCGGTTGCAGCACAGGCGTGTGTCCGCCGTTGATTGATGCAATGGAGCACCACGAAGCGCATCCTCCACAACTCGAGAACCCTCCTGCCATCGCCAATGGACCATCCACTCAACCGTCACCCGCAGAAGTCCCATCAACGGTCGACCCGGCTAGCAACGCGCCTCGACGGCTGCAACGGCAGCAAACCTTTGCGCGCCAAGACCCCACTGAACTCGATGCGTTCGCGCAATGGACGTGGTTAAGTGGTCGCGTGGAAGAAGCGATTGATTTGTATCTGGATCTCGCGCACATCCACCCAACGTTTCCACATGTTCACTTCAAATTGGGCTTTTTGTTTCTCAATACAGAGGAATTCCGGCATGCCATTCGTCATTTCACCGTGGAAATCGAGCGAACCGAACGAGCAGTTGGGTTCCAACGATCCACGGAAGCACCACCGTCCCCAGCCGCCGAACAGCCAGACAATCCCGGCAGTGCGACCAACAAAGACCAACGCGCGTTCCTGCTGACCTCGTACTATGGAAGAAGCGAAGCCTATCGAGGTGCCGACTTGTTGGACGAGGCTTCCCGAGACCGGTTGTACATTCAAACGTGTGGGGGGAATTCCATTGAGAATCTGGTGTTGATGGGGGATTTGCTGTTCCGCTTTGGCATGTTCACGCGTGCCAGTGGCTTTCTGGAGCAATGCGCACGGATTGACAGCAATAGCGTGCAGTACCTCATCCTTTTTGCCGAATTGTGTCTGGCGCAGCGGCGATTCCTGCATGCCGAGCGGCTCTTTGAGCGCATTCGACGCATCTGTGAGACTTCTTCGACCCCAATGCTGGTAGTGAGCCATCGTGCGTTGATCGGCGAAGCGTGTTGTGCGCTTCGCCAACAAAAGTTGAGTATGGCCCACGACTTACTGCAACGCGCCATCAATTCCCTGCGGGATCTCAAGGCCAAAGTGCCAGACGAATCGACACGACCTCGCCATCAATCCAGTTGCACGACCAGCAGCAGTTCAAGAGCCAGTGGTTTGTTTAGAGAACTCACCGTGTTGGAAGTACAGGCGAGCGTCTTGTGGGCCGGGTTGTACCTGATGAAAGCAAACTTGCAACGTGCGCTCGACATTCTCCTCGTCTTGGTGGCCAGTCATCGGTCCATCCTCCAGTCTTGTGTGAGCGCCGCGTGGATTCTACCCGGCACCAAGACTTCTCGTGGGAAAATGCTGGATTCGTCCCGTTTTTCCCGGCACAACATGCTGGAAATGGTGCGCCATCTCAACGAACTGGAGCTTCGATACGGACCCAACGCGGCCGTGGCATTCCACCGTGCCAATGTGTTCCGAGCGCTTGGGAAAGTGGAGCCATACGTTCAGGAATTGACCCTGGTCTGCCAGCTGGACCCGGAATTCTTGCAAACATACCATCAATACGAACAAATGGGTGATTTCTTTGAGACCCAGAGCGTCACTTGGCTTCCCGTAGATTTTCTCAACGAACTGGTCGAGTCCATGCAGCGCAAAGAGTACACCCCACCGTCCACGAGCGTCTTCACCTCCATGGCATGTCTTGATCGAGCAGATTGCAGCGAATCCTTGGCCAAATCCTTCAGTGAACAAGCACTTTTTGTGTACCTGGCGACTCGATCGAGGTTTGTGCCATTGAACAAAGATGGTTTTGCGCCTGTAGTGAGTCTTGACGTGCTGCGGCGACTGACCAACAAGGCCACCACCAGGATCAACTCGTTTCTCTCGCGAGCCAACCCAGCGCATGGCAAAATCCTCGATGACTCGCTCGTTGACCCCACAAGCGGCTCGATGCCCTCCGGTTCGTTCATTCCATCTGCTCAAGCGTCTTCGGTTTCGACGTCCCCACAATACCTTCGAAGCCAGGTGGACCTGGCGTTGGCTCGGTTTCCAAAGCACCCGATGGTGCACATGATCGCTGGACTCAGTGAACTGGAATGCTTCAACGCGGCGCGAGCCAAAGATTGTTTCTCCGAGGCCATTTGCCTCGTCGATAGTTATCTCAAGGACTCGGTCGCGATGCTCGCACTGTTACCCGCGAGTGCCGCGCTCTTGCCGGCCAACGACTTGACGACTTGCTGTGTGTGGCTCTGGCAACAGCAAGTGCTTGAGCATATCAAATTCTACAGCTTGGTGTGGCGAAGCATGAGCAACCGGCTTCAAAGTGCTATGGACGACGCCGTAGATGACCTGAACGCGGCGGCTGCATTGCATTTTGACGCTGGGAACGTTTTGTTGTGTCTGCAACGTGCCATCATCATGTTGCTCAACGGTCGACTGAAATCGGCCCATCGCATTCTAAGCCAACTGGACGAGACCAGGCAGACCCTGTCACGGTTCTTGCTTGGATCTTTTGAACCTCCAAGTCTTCACGACTGTTTGAGCAACGTCGGCATGCTGACCTTTCGGTTGATCCCCATAGAATGCCATGGACAACTGTCGGCACGTTGCGTCGGTGAGCCTGGCTTGACGCCACAAGGGTCCATGCTGTCCGCTGGTTCAAGTGCCATGGCTGCGTCGCCAAACGGTGTGTCCATCGATTTCGCCACCAAACTCACCAACAGTTTGTTAGTGGCCCAGCAACGAAGCGGCGTTCGTGGCAATTCCATTTCCATGCGACGCACGAGTTCGATCAGTTCACCCACCAATAATGCCTCCCTGTCACGACGTAATTCGTCACTTGCCAAGATGAGTCGAACCAACTCGGTGGTCGCGGCCGCTCAATGCGATACCTTGGACAAGTTTTTTGAGTACGCGTTGTTGCAATTCGCAACCACCGCGCACTTGGGGTCGTGTCTGGCCATGTTCAAGGCGATTCTCGCGGTGCATCAAGACTATATGCCACCGACCAACCTGGCCAGCCATGACTTGGCCCAGTGTTTGCCAGATCAGGACGAACAAGTCATGGAAGAAAGGTTGTACATCATGTTTTTGAAATTGAAAAAGCGCTCCCAGTGGCTCGAAGCCAGGCTGCACTGGCGATTTGAGGCACTATGCGACGCCAACCTGGCCCACGCATATTTCCCGGCCGACCTCGAGATCCTCTGGCACCGTGCGCTCTTGTTTCGAAACCAACGCAATCTGGTGGCGGCCAAACAAGACATTTCACTGTGCATCGACATGATGGCCAACAACCCGGCCGTCATGACGGTCGACCGAAGTAATCCTGGGCGGGACAAACCAGTCTTTGTCGACGACAAGTCTTCAGCGCTGTGGAGCCAATTGTTTCTGGAGCGCGGTCTGATCGAAGTGTCGCTGGGTAACTGGGAATCGGCCAGCCAGGACCTCAACCTGGTCATTGTGCATGCCAGCAGCCACACCCACCAGACCCAAGACCAGAGCCAGGAGCTTCTCAAAAAGGCCTACGAAGCACGAAGCGCCGCATACATTCGCGTCAAGAAATACAAAAGTGCCATCAACGACTTGCAAAAGCTCGTCGCGCTCTTGATGCCCAATGGTACGTCGTCCTCTTCTGGTGGAGGTGGTGGCACAAGTGCAGGCACTGGTTCGCCGTCAAAGTCAAAACGTAAACTGGATGGGAGCACCAAAGACCTTGGCGGCGCGTTTGGTGGACTCTTCAACTCCACCAAAAGCGCTGCACCACCCGCCGATGCCGAACCCATGACTGGTCAGTCGCTTCATGACAAGGCCCAAACCCGTCACGAAGTGGTCTTGAACTGCATTCAAATCGGCAACTTGTACTGTCAGATCGCTCTCGACGAAGAGAAGAAACGCGCGCAAGAAGCCCTGAAAAAACCCGGTGGCGGTGGTGGCGGTGACGCGTTCTCGATCAGTGCTCGCCAACCGTTTTGCACCGAAATGGTGGCCGAGTTGGAGACCATTTCGGATGTTCACTTGATCAGTTTGGCCAATTCCTGGTACGACAAAGCGCTCAAAGCCTGGCCAAATCATTTCTTTGTCTTGTATTTCCGCGCACGACTGGCAGCCATGAGCGGCAAAGCCAAACCGGCCATTCAATACATCAGTGACTGTCTGCAGGAATGCAAAATGTTTCTGCCCGGGTTGTTCTTGCGTGGAGGCCTGTACATCCGCCAGGGGTTGATGGACTTAGCGCTGTTTGACTTGATTCGCATCCGCAAGCTGGCGCCATCGTATCCGCGGGTGCTCGTGAACATTGGGTACTGCTACTACCTGCAACAACACTTTGACAAGGCCGTGCAGGTGCTGTCCGAATCGTTAGAGTACGCTCCGTGCGACTCCCAAGCGTTGTACCTTCGTGGCTGTGCGCTTCAGGAACTGTCGTGCCTCGAACGCGCCATTGAAGACTTTTCGGCTTGTATCTCGCTGGCAAACGATTCACCTCCGACTACGACCACAACCACCACCACCACGTCAACGGCAACAGCAGCAGTAGCACCAACAGCAACACCAGCACCAGCATCGATCCCTTCAGATGCTTCTTCTTCTTCCGCTTCGTCTGCTCCTCCTGCGCGAGCCGTTTACCAGCGAGCGGTGTGCAACCTGGTGCTGCAAAACTATTCGTCCGCAGTCGACGACTTGCGCCAGGTACTCGGTTGGCACCCCGAGTTTCTCGAAGGACTTCAAGTGATGGCGTATGCTTGTTTCTGGCTGGGACGCTACGATGAAGCCGCCGGGTACTTCACGCGAGCGCTTTCCGCGATGGGACCGATGGACCAGGATCCCAAAGTGTTTTGTTATCGTGCACTTGCTCATTATTATGCCAAGAATGAAAACGCAGCCATGGTCGACATCGAGTTGGCGATCCGCAAAGACCCAAAGGACATGGTTCATCTCTTGCTCAAGGCCAGATTTCTGGTGGATCGTGGACAGTTTGATCCTGCGCTGCAGTGTCTGCTTCGCGCAACACCGTATTCCTGGAGCCTCGACTTGTTACCGTCATCAATTTTCGAGGACGGGGCCAAACCGGAGTCACTGGACAATCTCGAGCATGGAGACCGCGTGCAAGACCCGACCGCCATGCGCGCCGCCTCGCTCGTCGACTTTGTTGTCGATGGGTCCAGTCAGCCCGATGCCAACAAGAAACAGCACGAGTGCGTGGATCTCTTTGCTGCGCGTAAGCGCAATCGCCACAAAATGCTGC
The DNA here is from genome assembly GCA_027475765.1 of Paralagenidium karlingii. Classification (NCBI taxonomy): domain Eukaryota; phylum Oomycota; class Peronosporomycetes; genus Paralagenidium; species Paralagenidium karlingii. Next base: position 14,337 of record JAMFLO010000345.1, read on the forward strand.
TCAAGTACCTTCCCACGACCAACGCCAACCGTTCAACGCCAGTGCGACGTCGAGTGGTGCTTCCGGTCGACCCTGCCGACGACAATCCCACGGTGCATGCGCAGGCCAACCCAGACACGAGTGACCTCGTTTCGCCGCCAAAAGTCGTGCAACCAGAGGAGGATCCTGCATGGCAACGTCGCCAAGAAATCCGCTACCGACTGATTCGTGCGCTGCGCAAAATCACCTTTGGCAACCGCCTGGTCAAGTCCATTGAGACCCGGACCGCGTCCCTGCTCTCCACGACTAACCAGGCATTTGTGCGCAAAGTGCAGCATCTGGTGCAGTCCAAGAGTCGAATCCGATGGCCCAAAGGCACGCCGACCACTTCGATTCTCGTGTGGGCATTCAACACGCTCGGCATTTTCTACCTGCAAAAGCGCAAACTCAACGAAGCACTTCGAGCCTTCACCGTGGGCATTCAGACGGATCCCAAGCAGCCGCGGATGTTGTTCAACCGTGGCATGGTGTACTTGTTCATGGATTTGTTTGGTCCATCGCTTGCGTGCTTCCAGGAAGCCATCGTTGCCAGTCCTGGATGTGTCGCGGCCCACAACAACTTGGGCGTCGCGTTGTACAATCTCAAGAAATACGACGAAGCCCAACAAGCGTTTTCCACCGGGTTGCACTATGCCTGTGACGACGAGGCGACCCAAAAGGCCCTACTTTGCTTCAACTTGGGAGTCACCTTCCAGGTGCTTGACAAGCAATCGGCCGCGATGGAGTTTTACCAGCAAGCCATCCAGTTGGACCCCACGCGCGCCGAGTTTCTCAACAACCGAAGCATGATGTACCACCAACAACTCAAGTTCACGATGGCGCTGTCTGACTACGACAAGGCGCTTCGACTGCATGAACTGGCCGAGCAAAAGCTGCAACAGACCCCTTCCAAGGACGCGCAACACCCATCACCACTCACCCTGCTCAACCTGAGCGGACCACCACCACCACTCGACAGTGCCAATGGCGAAGGCACTTCGGCAGAAGGGAAATGCTTCGAGTTACGCATGAACCGTGCCCAACTGTTTATCTCCATGGGCCACTGCACCGCGGCCATCAACGATCTCCAAGTGGCCATCGAGGCGCTTCAGACCGCCAAAGAAACAGTTGAAGCCGCCAAAAACGCCACTTGCTTGACCAAACTGAGCGTATTGGGACGCAAATCGTCTCGCCACATCTCGCTTTTGAACCAGCAAAAGCTCACCGAAGTGACCGAAATGGAGTCGGCCCAGCAAATGCTTCGGTTCTGTGAAAAGTGGCGACTAGCTCTACGCGCAGCACTCAACGACTTTTTGTACGCGCTCAACGCGTTCCCCTGTTTCACGGCCTGCCATGTGAACCTGCTGCAGTTGGAACAACAACAACAACAGCAGCAGCAGCATGGCGAAGCGACGCCGCTGGAGCCGATTCTGGACAAGTGTTTCATTGACGGCGAGCTGCTGATCGCTTACTGCGAGTGCCCGCCGGTCACGTTGACTCCGTTTTCGTCGACCACCCGGGCACTTTTGGCGTCCTCCATGGCGGCGTCTGATGCCGGCTCTCCGACTTCACCAAAAAAACAAAGCGAGTTCCATGCGTTGCTGGTCCAGGCATTGGTGCTGTGTCTGCAAGAACAGTATGAACCCGCGCGGACGGCGCTGTTGCGCGCGCATTATCTGACCCGACTGGACAGCCACGAAGAGTATTTGATCGTCTTTTGGCGAAGCCAACTGCACTACAGCAGTGGCGACACAGAGCAGGCCATTGCACTGCTACGAGAGTTTTTGGAATCTCGTCGAACGCGTGGCGAGTTTCTAGCGGTTCAATTGGTGTTGCGCCAGGCGCAAGAGTCGGCCATTGCCGAAGAGTCGATCGATGAACCCTCTGGAGCTGCTTCTGCTGGCAACGAAGTCTTTAGTAGCGGCAACGAGTCACTGTCGGTCAGTGATGCCTGGGTCAAGCAACGACGTGTGATCCGCGCAGATGGCTACGTGTACCTCGGCTGTTTGTACTTGGTGCAAGACCAACGCAAACAAGCCATGGAGAGCTTCTTGTCGGCGCTGGCCATTCGACCCGACCACGCGTTTGCCATCATGAACGCGTTGCGACTGAGTGTCGCGGAACAACGTTACGAGGCAGCGCTCGACTTCATCATCAAACTCTTTGATGTAACCAAACGCATGAACGTGCCCCGTGACAACCCCACGCTACCATCCGCTGAAGTCAAGAGATTCGGCCACAGCACCACCCCCTCCACCAAGACATCCGACAGCACCAGCAATACCAGCAATACCAACAACAACAGCGAGGATCCAGAAGTGCCGGGGCTCTTGAATCTGAATCGTTCGCTCCGCGCACAGTTGGGGCATGTGGCATCCGCCATCTCCAACGACCAAGTCGTTAGCGATCTCTTTGCACAAATCCACCAGCTGCTCAAAGAGTATCGAAGCCTTCTCACGGCCCAAGTGCATTCGCACTACCCCGAGATTTTCCGCAAACAAGGTCGACTGGTGCGATTGACTGAAAAGCTCGACAGCCATCTGCAGCAAATCAATGGCAAAGGCAAGTCCTTTGCGAGATCGTCGACCAATGGTTCGGCACGAGACAACGGCGGTGTCCGTGGCGTAGGTGGAACCAAAGCCACCACCAAAGCCGCGTCGCTGTTGGGGTTTTCCACCAACAGTCTCGTGAATGGAACCACTAGGCAACTCCAACTGGACGATCTCAACCGCATCGCGCAAGAATGTACCAAAGCGATCCTCTCCAACCCACAGAGTTTTCAAAGTGACGCGATATTTCACCACCACAAGCAGCAATTCAACGACCTCTACGATCAACTCTGCACCGAGCTCCATCGTGTGCTTCCCGTGCGAAGCCAGTTATCGGCTCGTTCCCTCTCGGGCCTTTCGCAGCGTTCTCTGCAACTCGCGGAGGATCTCCACAAAGTCGATGAATCTCGTCACAGTGAATTGTTCGAGACCAGGGACGCGGTGGTAAACCTCGACGCCAGTTCTCCGTCGATCGTCCGAGGCCATCAACCGCTGCGGCCCGCGAATTTTCTGCGAAGAAAACCCTCGGGACGCATGCAGATACGACCCAAGAACGATGCCACTTGATGGATGGATCCGGACCACTCTTTGAAGAAGAAGAAGAAGAAGAAGGAAGAACGCCACAGGTCGCATCCGGGCGTTCGTCCGGAAAACGAAGAAGAAGAAGAAGAAGCACCACGTGCCTGGCCGCGTCCCAGTGTCTGCTAGTAGCAAGGCCAAAGCTGTTCATTTTTCGTTTTTCGTTGCTCAGCACAAGCGTCAGCCACAAAGCAACCAAACGCAACGATGAAGATCTTGCAGCTCTCGGTATGGATTGGCTTGATTGCTTTGATCGAAGGGATGGTCGACGCACAGAGACCGACCAATCGACGTCCTCCGCGTGAGCAATTTGGCATGGGAAATGCATGTGCCGGCACCATGTGCGGATTGGGAGGGGGAGTAGGTGGCAATGGCGGACTCGGTAATTTCGGCGGCCTTAACGGTGCTGGTGGACTTGGTGGGATCGGTGGTGGCATTGGGGGCGTCGGTGGCATTGGGGGCGTCGGTGGCATTGGGGGCGTCGGTGGACTTGGCGGTGCAGGCGGTCTTGGCGGTGCTGGTGGACTCAATGGTGCAGGCGGTCTTGGCGGTGCTGGTGGACTCAATGGTGCAGGCGGTCCTGGCGGTGCTGGTGGACTCAATGGTGGCATGGGTGGACTTGGCGGAGCTGGTGGAGCAGGAACAACCCCCGTGCAACCCAATGGAAACCAACCACCAACACCTGCTCCAACAGGAGCAAATGGTCAGCCGATCAATCCTCCCACAACAGCCGCACCTGCTGCTCCGCCTTCCGCTACTGTTGGGGGAGCTGGTGCTGGTGGGATCGGTGGAATGGGCGGTGGAATGAACGGTGGACTTGGCGGAATGAACGGTGGACTTGGCGGAATGGGCGGAGGACTTGGTGGAATGGGCGGAGGACTTGGTGGAATGGGCGGAGGGCTCGGTGGAATGGGCGGAGGACTTGGTGGAATGGGCGGAGGGCTCGGTGGAATGGGCGGAGGACTTGGTGGATTTGGTGGAATGGGCGGCGGAGCCGGTGGCATTGGTGGTGGAATGAATGGCGGATTTGGAGGACCGGGTGGAATGAATGGTGGGTTTGGTGGTGCTGGTGGGATGGGCGGTGGAGGTTTCGGTGGACAAGGACAAGGCGGGCCATTCGGTGGAGGCCAAGGAGGAGGATTTGGTGGAGGTCCCGGTGGATTTGGTGGAGGTCCCGGTGGATTTGGTGGAGGTCCCGGTGGATTTGGTGGAGGTCCCGGAGGATTTGGCGGAGGAGCTGGTGGTCCTGGAGGCTTTGGCGGTGGTGGTGGTTTTGGGCAATAGCATGCTCAACTCGATACCGGCATTTCCGAAGTGGATCTCAAGTCGACTTCAACAGTGTTAGCAACCCGCCAAGCAAGCATTCAGTGTACTCATCGCTTTTGTTTCAGGTCCTTGTTATTTTTGTGTATTTGCATGCCATTTTGGCTCGTTAACAGCGCCAAACAAAGCGGCGGCACCGATAAACGAACGAATGACGAGATTTCTTGACTCTTATCACTCTGTCTTTTCACGCGCTTGCGGTGGTGACTGGTCGCGGGACGATTCAGCTGTTGTTGTTGTTTTGGCCAGCCACTTGTCGTGCTGTTGGATCAGTTTGTCGTGTTTCATGCTTGCGCCTACAAACGCGCAGATGATCTGGGAGTAGAAGATCTGATACACAATGGTCTGGTTGTAGTAAAAGTTGGCGTTGCCTGAGCCCGGATAGAGCCACAGGAACCACATGACCGCCAACAGTGAAGTAGCAACGCCAATGCCAATCACGAATACAAAGCGATTGCTGATGACTATCGCCCAGCAATCCACAGCACAATTCATTCAGATCAGTCGCGTCAGTTGTCCGCACTGGCAAGTCGCACGGCAGAAAGCACACTCACACATAAGAGTCTTTGGATGAAGCGACAGGCACGTGACAAAGAACCCAAAGTCGCTAAAGCTCGGGTAGGCCTGGAACAGCGTCAGAATACCGATCAGGACCGTCGCGTACGCTTGAGGATGGTTGCTGGGTGGGGCCACAACGCGGTGCGTTAGTAGTAGTCTTCTTCTGACACCAAGCAGAGGGTAGAGGGGGCCGGGGGACGGTCAAGTAGTCATCCACGAACCTCATTCGCAAGTAGATTGGCACGATGTAAATCAGCGGATGCACGTGGAACAGTAGCAAAAAATACTCTCGGAATCGATCAAACACTTCCATGAAGAAGTACCAAAAAATGCCCACATTGGGCGACAAATCCTGGTATTTGGCCACCCACAGATACGTCTCCTACGTGGGGTTTCGAGCAATCATCCAGAATAATCAGCTCTCCGTCGCTGGGTGGATCATGGCATGGTGTGTTCCGTAAGGTCCAAGACAAGGTCACTCACCTCGATGAACTGCCAGCCTCCACACAAGTGCTTGGACAGCAACAGCAAGAAACTGATCCAAAACACAGCCATACCCAGCGCAAAGGCAAATTGTTTGGGGCTCGAATGCATCCGATGGCTCTTCAACAGCAGCAAATGCACTGGTATCAGCAATACCAACGGGTACACGGCTAGATACGTTCCACACGCGATGCTCATGACGGCCGCCACGATCTCGCCCTGGATGGCAAACATCAGACTGTACACCACGGCGAGTTGGGTGAAGCAGTTGGTGGACAACGCGCAACACGAGAGCAACGTGTACGGATTGAAGAAATAGCTGTCCACACGCCCACAGCACACAATGGTTGAGTAAGTGGTCCGCTCCATCCATCCACTTCCAGGGGAACCAACCACCACGTCCAAACCAACGCAAACTCACATCATGAGCACGGTGAGTGCATGGCGTTCGGGTTCAAACATGGGCGAAACTGGGATGTTTTGCAGGCAATCGGGTCGCTGGTTGGTCGGTTGATGTCTCTCCGGGTCGTCTCGGCCATACTTTGGGTTTTCGGGCGAGATAAGCGCTTGCTCACGTTGGTCAAGTCGTTGCAGACAATGGCACAACCGTGCAAATGCCACGCCAGTGAGCACATCCACGCCGATAAACAATGCGCACGCGGCCGCATGGTCGAATCGATGCAGTAGACCATAGAGAACTGCAAACAAAAGTGGCGGCTGATGAAAGGCATCGCCTTCGTACGGGTCTCCGTGGTGCTCCCATAGAAAGAATGCTTCGCGGACCCGCGCAAACGACGTCAACGGCGTCACAAATTCCGGGCGTTGGGACACAAATTTCGTCAGTTGTGGGCACCACGCCAACAGAATCGCACGCAACAACACGCCGACCAAGACCACCAGTACGTAACGACGTGGCATTCTCGAGAAAAACCCCATTTCGTTGTGGCTGGTTGGCGCTTGGCACTACCCCCCCCCACCTCCTCCCTTCTGCCGCGCCCCACAAGAAGGTAGCTCGGTTGGAAATGATTGGTTCATGGCAAGCGTCTCCAGCGAGTGTCGAATGCACCTATCATTCCGTGCCACTTTCGATATGTGCAGGATCCCCAACGTTGCCCAGTTACCAGGCCCCTATCATTTCAAACCATCCTCCTCCTCTTTCTTGAGGTACCCAGTCCACCACCATCTTCCGCCCCCCACCCAGCGCAGCAACATGGCGTTGCCCAAGTGGTCTCGGAATCCGTTTGTGGTGTTGGGAGGGTTGACACTGTACGCCGGTTCCGCGACGGCAGTGTATTTGACCCTCTACGAGCCCAAACACGGGGAAAACGTCGTGCGGGAGCTCTCCAACGCCGAGCGTCGCGCCATTTTCAACGCCAACGCGGCCAAATACGATCGAGGTGCGTACTGCAAGATGCCACCATCCAAGGGTGTCGTTGCCCAAAGGTGACCGTTGACACTCTTTGACATTGATGGGCCGGGGGGCGTGCATGCATGTGCAGAAATCAATCGCGACGAATGGCTAGTGGGGATCTCGTTGATGCGCCGCTGTTTACTCCGCCATGCGCGTGGCCGAGTGCTGGAGATCGCGGCCGGCACGGGTCGCAACGTGCAATTCTACCCAAAAGCCACGACCAGTCATATCACGCTGACGGATTTCAGTGAAAACATGCTGCACCGCATTGTGGACAAACCGCAATTCCAAGCCGCCGACAACGCATGCCACGACCGCTTTGACATGCAAGTCATGAGCGCCGAAGCGCTGGACTTTGCCGACCAGTGCTTTGATACGGTGGTGGACACGTTTGGGTTGTGTTCGATGAACGACCCAGTTGCGTCATTGCGTGAAATGCAACGCGTGTGCAAACAACCCGACGGCCGCATTTTGCTGCTGGAACATGGCAGAAGTGCTTCATTTACGTGGCTATCGACCATTTTGGACAAATTTGCGGGTCTGCACGCCGAGAAATGGGGCTGTCATTGGAATCGTGACATTTTGCAATTGGTGCAGGACGCCGGATTGGAGATTGAGAGAATGCATCGCTTCCATTTTGGCACGACGTATTACATCATTGCCAAACCCAAGCACGTAGAGCATCAACTGGAGGACAAGCAGCAGTCATAGACAAGAGAGAGAGAGCAAGAGAGAAGAGACAGAGAAGAGAAAGAAAGCGAAGACAGCAGCTTTAGAACTCGCCAAAGAAACCCAAGAATGGAGCTGGACGCGTTGTGTTTATAACGCAGCGTCCTTGGGGCTTTCGTCAAGGCGTCGTCTTGGCTACGGTTTTGGAACCCTGCGTGTTTCCTGACACGCGACTCTTCACGGCGTCGCTTCAAGCAAGTCACGGAGCCTCCACAACAGACGCAAACACCGCGCGCGTGGTAGTTCGTTTGGTTCGTTTGCTTTCGTTGCTTTCGTCATTGATTAACATGTCGGAAGTCGAAGAGACCCTGGAACGCATCAAGAACCACAAAGGTGTCGAAGGATACGTGATCGCCGACAAAAAGGGCGCCGTGTTACGACGCCATCCGCAAATGCAGCTGGCGGACGCAGAGAAATACGCCCTGTACATGCGCGAACTCACCACCAAAGCCCGCGGGGTCGTGCGCGATCTCAACCCAAAGGTAGAGGAATCCCCAACAGAATCGAACGAGGTGGCCAGTCATGACGATGTTTGGGTTTGCCCCCTCCCCCATAGAATGACCTTCAGTTCATGCGAATCCGCGTTCGCAAGTTAGAATTGCTCGTTGCCCATGGTACGTGGGGCGTATGTATTGGTGTCCAGCGCGGTGGATGGAGAACTGACTGGTTGTTGGGTGTTGTCTTTCGATGCGATAGAGAAAGAGTTTTTGGTCGTGGTGATACAGAAATGGGCGCCGACAAATGGCTGACGTTTCCTCCGAGAACTCACGTGCGTGGACGAGAACCACCAACGAGATTTCCATATCGTTTCTTGTTGTTGTTGTTGTTCTTGTTGTCTTCTCTGCCATCATGGACATTTGGTCGGGACATGTGAACGCACGGAGCGTTGGCTTCGCCGCTTTTCCAGCTGCAACGCATGCTGCCACGAGCTGTTGGAGAGCGACGCGTCGCCAAAACTCATTGCTACGAGGCGCGCAATTCGCAACCAGCGGTGCAGATCCTCGGACTGACCAGCAAGAAAAGAAAGTGACCACACCCAAAAGCGGTCAGCTACACGACAATTGACAATGCTCAAGACCACTCACGTTGACTTCCGGATGCCGCTGTCGTTCAGAGACAAAGCACTTTTCCGCGCGATCGGCTTCTTCGTTGGTGATTGGAACGTCGTTGAGCCTTGTAATCGCCAGGAATTCTCGCAGACAGTTGAGCATTTGCTGGTGGGAATGGGCGCAAGCAAGCAAGCCACAGTCAGTTCTACACCATCGACAGGTCTTGGTGAAGCAACTTGAACGCACCATCGAGACTTCAGGTCTTGCACAGGAAGGGGCGGGGCTATCGATGGGAACCGACACCGTCATTGGCAATATAGACTATGATCAAGCCAAGCCACACGGTGAGCTGCCAGCCAAAGCATGACACCGACAAAAACCCCACGCTTGTCACTCACCTTGGTGTTGGAGACCGAGAGCACCACGACATCCTGGGGAAATTCCATCTGGAAATATTGAAACTCATACGGCAGCACCATTTTGTGTACCAAAGCTTGCAATGCCTGCATGTTCTGAAGACCTTTGCTGTTCAACGTGCCTGGTGTCATCGCCGTCTCATCGACAACAAGAACAGAACCCTGGGGTAGTTGCAAACAAGCCGAACGCAACACTTCGGTGTCATAATTCTTGTGGGGGATCCAATCGCGTTCGTTCAACGATGCAATGGACAAGTCGAGACTCGTCATGCATGGCATCAAGTTCGCAATGGCCTGTTGCAGAGCGATCACCACTTCTTTCCCACAAGACTCGGAGGAATCGCTCACGACCAGGTTCAACGAGAGATTGCCGAGTGGTGTCGTCTTGTCAACTCGTGCATATACATGAGATAAAAGTGCCAAAAGCAGATACTCGGCTGCAAGCTCGTCGCCGAGAACAAACGATTGCAGATACTGGATCAACTGCTCACGCAACACCACAAACGGACTCTTGACGAGCTTGCCATCGTTGGATACATCTTTCGAAGCGAGCATTTGCTCAAAATACTCCATCTGTGAAGCAGGTTGCGGTTGAAACGAATTGTAAAAGGCCGGTTCTTGATGAGGTTTCACGTGGTGCAGATTCTGTAAAGCAATGGCGTCACAACAATGAAAGACAGCTGCATCGGCATGGGGCTTGGACTCTAAAAGTTCGCAAATCTGAAGGTTTTGAAGTTCTTTTAAATGGTTCGTCGACGGATCCGCCTTGTCTTGGTCGTCGTCGATCGGTTCATCCGGAGCGCCATCAACTGAAAGATCCAACAGCCCCACAAACTCGAACGACTCGTTGACTTTGAATTGTTCCATCGATACTGTGTCTTTCGGGAAATCATCGTAGACATACAAACAAAAGCAATTGTCGGCAAACAGATCTGCTTGCTCCTCGGCATCTTTGGTAGCACTGGGTTTAGCCTTCTTGCTTCCAGAAGAAACCCCTGCATTTGGTTCCTGTTCCACTTGCACTGAAGTCTGTTGCACAGCAGCATGATCCTTGGAACTGTACTCTTTCATCGCAACGTCGTTGGCTGGTTGCTCGTCTTCCTCGTCTTGGGAACGTTTGGTTTTGCGCGTTGGAGCAGTCGTCGAAGTGTCCTCGTCCGTCGTGACCACCGTCTGCTGGTCTTCCGGTTGATTGCCATAATACAAATCTCGTGCCCAAGGGGTCAAATTGTCAAACACTTTGACTTTGCATGGAACGCGCTCCGTGAAATCGGATCGTTGGTGCTCGGATCGGTGCGCATTCTCGTGAAGCACCATGAGCTCGGGGTCACGTAAATCACAGATCACCCCGCGAAAGCGCACCAAGGAGCCATTGGCATACTTTCCCTGATGGAATTTCTTGAGGTCAAACACCGGAATCTGCGCCAAAACGTGCGGTTGCGCATGAAAAAGCTTGCGTTTAGTCTGCAATTCCATCGGCATGGGACCTTTTTGGAGGGTGGGTGGGGGGAAGCTGCGTCTGTTTGGCGCCAAAACAAGCCATTGAAAAAATGCGGGAAATCGTGTGTGCCACACAAGTTGGCTTTTTCAGCCAATCAAAACGCTTGATTCTCCAAACATCGTGTCCGGAACGGTCACGATCACGATCATGAGTGGTGCAGCAGAATAATGAGCACGACGGTGATGTTGTCGTTGGAAAAGCGTCGAATCGCTTCTTGGGCGAGCTCTTTGGCGGCCACTTCGGGGTTGTGGTGCAGTTTCAGTCGCTCATGGACCATTTTGACGGCTTCTTGGCTGCTCATGACGTCCCAGAGACCGTCACAAGCGAGTAGAAAAAAATGGTGTTTGGCGAAATCGATCTCCAACGAGCAGACGTCCGGTACACACGTCAGCAACGCCGGCAGTTTGTCGTCTTCGCGCTGGGAATGGATGGTACCAAAGTCTTTGAATTCCTTGCGACTGATCAGCCCCTTGAACTCCAAGTCACCAAACGCTCGTGTCACAGCCACCACGCCGTTGACGCGGTTGTTGACAACATTGCCACCGAGTTGGAGAACGCGCTGGCGCTCGGCTTCACAAGTCACTCGATGGTCGGTTGTCAGGACTACAGCTTCACCATTCTTGGTGCCTGATACCAGGCGGCAGTCCCCGATATGGCCGACGATCAACTGCTTAAGCCGATCCATTTCCTGATTAAGCACCACAAACGTTCCTGTGGAGCCGCTCAGGTCGCTCTTGCTAAGTAGTTGCTGGCAGAGATACTGGTCCACATCGCTACAGCATTTGATGATTTCCTCTGGGGTCTTTGGAGAAAAACCTGCCTGGAAGAGCCACTGGTGCATGCACTCTTGCAACAATTGCGCACAGGCATCACCGCCATGGCCATCATACAACCCCACGAAGCCTTGCTTCAGGCCATGATCGCGCGCGGAGTTCAACAGCCTTCCAGATGGTCTGGTCTCGTCGAAATGCACATCGGGGATGACCGTGAACCTGTCTTCTTGCACATTTCTTCTTCCTTGCAAGCACGCCACTGCGTATCCGACCTGCATATGCTTGTTTTCTGTGTAAAAGCAATGCGAGTCGGTGCCGTTGTACTGGAACCGCTTGACAATCATCGGTTGAATGGTCAACGGTGTGATCGAGCTATTGGTCTTGCACAAAGGCGGCATCGACAGCGTGGTCAATAGCAGCTCATCCAGCGACTGTGGTGACTGGGACACGACGTTGTCTTCTTCTTCTTTGTCATTCTCGGATTCGCTTTGATCCGATGGAAAGCGATCCTGTTCGTTCGAATCGATGGCAAGCTCTGTCCCACCAGAAGCATTGGCAGCATCCGTAATGTCTCCCTCTCGTTTGATCACCGTCGACTTTGGCTTTTTGCGAGAGAACATCTTGGAACGATACCGAGTCTCTTCGTGTGAAAGCATGCGGTGATCGTCCGATTCTTCGCCAATCGTCGAGAACTTGTCTTTGACAGACGACTTGGTCTTTGTTGCTGTTGCTTCTGCGCTTGTAGATTCGTTGTCATGGTCGGGTGGTGCCACAGCGACCTTATTGTTCTTGTGACGTGGAGACCGCGCCGAGCTTTTCTTGATGAAGTCCACATTGGGGTCCGCGATTGCAGGGCTTGACGCATTATGGGACGTCGCGCAAGCGTCCTGCGCTCTTGTTGGGTCGATTGGAACCACAAAGCAAGAATCACTGGAGCTGATGCGAAGCATCGAACCCGAGGCATCCGCTTGGTCGGTGGTAGGTTTCGTCGGTGGGTGGTTTGTTGCGACGATGATGCCAGGGTCGGGGTCAACCGTTGAATCTTTATTTGTTGTTGGTTCGGTTTCGCGACTCGGTGCGGTGCGCCGATTGATGACTTCCTGTCGTGCATGGTGCAGCCGCTTCATCATCTGAATGCGAACGTTCACGATGATCGCAAAGCGGTCGCGTGGATCGATGGCATTCTCAATCTCGTCGTTGGAAACTGTAATCTGAGGTGCCGGCTGCTGGGTACTGAAGCTGGTCGCCGTTTCATCCTTGGTAACCCATGGATGCATCATGACTTGCAACAGCGTCAGCCTTTTGGCAGGATCTTTGGTCAGCATCCCGGTCAGTAAGTCCTTGAGCATTGGATCCAGTGTCGAGGATTTGTTTGGGCTGCTGCCACCACCACCAACAGCTGCACCACCACCAGGGTCGTCTGGGAACACAAGTGGATCGTTCTGGATCTTCTCAAACAGTTGAAGTGCGTTTTTCGCCACAAATGGCGGGTTGCCGTATTTCAACATGAACACCGTGGCACCGACAGCCCAGACATCGGCCAATTGGCCGGAGTACTCAAGCCCACCACACATTTCAGGAGCCATAAACGCCGGGGTGCCGACCGTGTCCAAAAGCTTTTGCTTGGAGCCATACAGGGACTGGGAAATGCCGAAATCGGCGATCTTGACGACGTCATTGTCGCCGACCAGCAAGTTTTGCGGCTTGATATCGCCGTGCACGATTTTCTGTTCATGCAGGTACGCAAGCCCCAGCAGCACTTGAAGCAACACGCAATGCAAGTCGCGATCGTTGACCAACTGGGATCCTTTGTCGCCGTATTTTTTCTTTTGATGGCTCATCAGATCGCCGTATTTCATGTACTCGAGCACGAGAAACAATTTGTTCATTTTCGGATCGTCCATGACTTCATAAAGTCGCAACACATTGGGATGGTTGAGCTTCTTCATGATCGCGATCTCGCGCTTGATGTCGTCAAGTTTGGAATTGGCCGCGGCTGCGGCAGCTGCCGGTCCGTTGCTGCTGTTGTGGCTCGAGTTTTGCTTGCCGAGCTTGTCGTGTTTGCTCACAATGTCGCGATTGATAAACTTCATGGCAAAGAGTTTGCCCGTGACTTTTTCCTTGCAGAGTTTGACTTCGGCATAACTTCCGGCACCCAGGCTCTCGAGAATGATGTAGTTGTTGATCATGGTGCGCGAGTTGAGCCAGTCGCCGAATTTCGGCACTGGATGCGGCAAGCTTTGTTGTTGGGGCAGCTCTGCTTTCTTCTTTTTCACTACTTTGGTGTCACGAATGCCCGCAGCGTTGCCAGGACTGACGGGTTGCACGGGGCCACCACCGACACCGACACCGATACCGATACCGACACCAACACCACCGGGAGCGATCGTCCCTGGTGCTGTAGGAACGGACGACACTGACACGGCGATCGCACCAGGCAGTACACCAGGCGGCATCATCGCTGGATGAGGTCCAAGAAGACTGGTGGATGAAGTCTCTCCAGCGTAGGTGAACACGGGTTTGGGTGGCGAGATCACATTGGGGAGCACCACTCTTGGAGGACTACCCGAGGGGCCCATTGATGGCCGTGGGTGAGATGGTGGCGACGGGGAAGCCTTTGGTGAACTGTCGGCATTGACCAAACTCTCTCGCTGGATCGGTGACGAACCCGGTGGACCCTTGGCACCTGGTGAACTGCGTGCACCAATTGGTGACGAACCTCGTCCAGGCGTCTGGAGACTGGGAGATCCCTGTCTGCTCTTGGCCAGTGTTTCTCTCTTGGCCACGCCCTTACTTGCGGAGGATGATTCGTCGGCTTCGATCCAGTCCTCCACATCCTCGTCGTCTTCTTTTCCGCCACCATCGTCGTCGTCGTCATCGTCGTCTTCGTCTTCCACGAGTTCATCGTCATCGTCATCGTCATCAATGTCCTCAACGGCTTCTCCAAAGTCCGCCAGTGCATCCGGCGCATTCTTTTTGCCAATTGGAGAGTGAAAAGCCGGGGATCCAGAGGGTGACGAGAGCGCGATCGATACTTTGCTAGGTGACACTCGGGTTGGTGAATCGGCTTCGGTGACACTTTGTGCCTGGGCTGCTGTTGCTTTGGGGCTGTCGCCTTGATCGCCGAGATCCCACTCACCTACTTCTTCTTCACCAGCAGCACCATCACTGTCATCGTCATCGTCATCGACGACCTCTTCTTCTTGGTCATCGTCATCGTCGTTTCCATCGTTGTCCTTGGATTGTTGCTTGCTCTTGTCTGGCACTGCATTCATGACATTTCCAGGTGGTGCACCACGTGGAGGTATGCCTCCCACGCCAGCGGCACCACCAACAATAGTCGGACCTCCGAACTGAGCCGCCATGAATGCGTTGGGATCAAACGCAAAGGCTCCTCTACCGCGTCCTTGTGGTGGTGCAATGAAAGCTGCCGGAGGTCTTCCAAAGGCGATGTTCAACATTGCTTGCGGTGGTGGCCGCCCCAACACGAGTGGTTGGAACGGTCCTGGCGCCACCATGCCACCAACTGGTGAAACCCGAAAAGTTCCACTGCTGGAAGGGGGATCGTAAGCACCTGGTGGAGCCACGGGCCCAGCCATGGGCCTTGTTGGTGAAGCCTTGTCAGCTCCTCCTCCAAGAAATCGTGGGCCTTGTGAGTTCATATGAAACGGCTGATGTGGCATCTCGTTGGTGGTGGTGTCTTGAGGAGTGTTCTTGTAAAAGGACTCGTTGGAAGCCATGGTGATGGCAGTGGCTCCTGGCTTTCTTGGAGGACTGCTGCTACCTCTCTCGACTGCGTTTTCAAAGTTTTGCGCGCCACCGCCACTGCCGCCGCCACTGCCACCGCCGCCAAATCCATTGCCATTGCCCAGGTCACCACTGGCATTGTCCATGACAACTCCTCCCCCACCGTTACCACCACCAGTCAACGATGACTTGTTGTCTCGCATGGAGTAATTCACATTGATGTCTGTCGGGTGGTGCTTGTGGGGTTCCAGTTCTTGTTCCATCAGCTTGCGTTGTCGATTCACCGAAGCTTCCATCACGGATGGGTGGATCCCAGGAGACGACGCGAGCGCAGCAGGTTGGTCACGTTCCTCCTCACTCTCGTTTTGGTTGTTGTTGTGGTTGTTGTTGCCATTGCTGCTTAGAGAAGGTGACATCACCGACGAGTTGGGCTCGTTACCGATCGAAGAGGAAGCCTGGAAAGCAGTCAGAGGATCCTGGGTGGCCAGACTCGGTTGCGAGTCATTCACCGTTTTGCTGGGTTTCTCGGTCGGCGAATACGACGTTTTGGTGGCTTTGGCTTTGGATGAAACACAGCCCATGTTCTGGGTCACAACACCTTGACTGGCGTGGAGCTTTCACAAGTCTGTGGCGTAACTGGATGCCGTGTGCATGGTTCGCATTGGACGGATTTCTCGTTCGTCCGAGGTGCTCAAAGCGTTCAACGGGCGTGACACCAACCGACGTGGAGCTTCAAACAGGTGAAAGGATGCGTAACTGGTCTACGACCACGACTGTCTGACCCAGGCAGTTGTCAACCGACACAGTGTGTGGCGATCAGCAGTAGCAGCACGAGACAGAAGAATGACGGAAGCCGATGCCATGGAATGGAGTGGAGGCAAATGGAGAGCAAGTCATACGCTCGTTCTTCAAATCAAACCATTCCATTGAATTCATCTTAAATAGATAATCAAAACAACAACTGCCTTTCCACCCACCCAACCGGTGAAACAAGAGGTCAGCACTGGAAATCGAGTAGCGCTTGATCGTTGGGTCCGCGATCAAAGCGGCTCGTGGACTTTCGAGTATCGATTCGTTGCGTAAACCTGGTAATGAGTTGTTCCACGGCCTCCAGACTCGAGTTGGAGTACAAGACAATGCCGCCCTGCACCGCAAGAAATGGGGCGAGGTCGGGATCATTAAAAGGGTTCCGAGACGGGTCGTCCATCAACGTGCCGCCGCTGCTGCCACTGGTACTGCTGGTGAAGTCGGTTTTCTGCAGCAGAGCCAGCACCACGGCTCGCTTCACGAGTGTGGGTGTTGACGCCGGTAACTCCAGTTTGTACTTGGAGGTCAAATCCATATGGGACGTCGGCGTCAAATCCGCCATCAGCGCAATGTGATCAATGATTGCAGCACGATCCTCTGCGCCCAAGGACGATAGACTTGATCGACCTGGTTCGAGCCCATCTTCAGCGCCAGACCTGGATGAAGCAGCAGCTCCTTTGAGAAGTGTAGAACTTTTGGAATTGTTCAGAGATGGCAAGTCGGAGGAATCCGAGTCAGCTTGGCCTCCGGAAGGAGTTTTCGTGGATTTTGAGCTGCTGGGATTGCTCGGGATTGAACCATCGCTTGAACCGTTTGTCGTTGATGTTGATGAACCCTTGAAGGGCCAACCTTCGGGGCCATTTGCACCGTTTGGACTGTTTGTGCCATGTGGATCATTCGAGCGTTGAGGATCATTTGGGTCATGTGGACGTTTAGCACCATTAGATGTAGAATTGCCGACTGGAAACTCGTTCGAGCCATTGGGGCCCTTTGCCGATGGATTTCGAGCAGGATCACCATTGGTATTCCCAGGCGACCTACCAGAGCCCGACGAAGGTCTGGTTGGGGTGCGTGTCGGTCGGAAGGAGGGCCTCGAAGGATTGATGGGATTGACTGGCTTTGGATCTGGATTGGTCGGCACAGTTGGAGCGTCTCGATGAGGCTTGGAGAGATCGTTTCTGGGGTCAACAGATGGTAAAACTGAATCGCCACCCATCGCATTGCTCATGCTACCAGTCTCGGAGGATCGAGTGTCACTATTGCCTCTAGATCCATCGCTCCAACGAACACCTTTGGCATGTGCATTGATGAAATCGGAAGCTTCCGATACCAACGCGTAGACAGCTGGAAGTCCTTCAATGCCACAGCCACGACCGAAACTCGACAAGGCGGCGAGTACATCGCTGTTGACAAGCGGGCCACCGGATTCACCTTTGCAGCCATCTCTGCCTTTCTCCGCACCAGCACACAACATCGTGTTGTCCAAAGTGATCTTTAGCGCCGATTCGCACTTGTCCTTGGGCACCACTGGCAATTCCACCGCTTGGGTCGTTTCCGAACTACCACCATACCCATACAGAGTCAACTTGTCTTTGGCCGAAAAGCTTGGGCGTTTGACGCCCTGAAGCACAATCGGACGTTGAATGCTGATGAACGAGAGCTCCACAAGTGCATAATCATTTCGAAACTTGCTGCGGTCAAAGTTGTCATGTACGATCACACGTTTCACTTTGATTTGTTCGCCATCGACGTCGGACGAAGCATAGTGCGAGCCGACGGAAACACGATCAAAGCTGACACCATCGACACAATGCGCCGCCGTCAACACGAATTTGGGACCGATCAGCGATCCTGAACAGAAATTGGCGTCGGTGGCCGACAAGCGAAGCCCCGAGAGAAAGCCTCGTGGTTGAACAGGGTTGCCACCAATGACGGCCATTGTGCCCATAAGAATCTGCACTCGAGAAAACCTTTGGAGAAATGGAAGACTTCCCTGGATTGGTAAAATCGAATGCCAAAAGGTTGGTTGACAGTCTTCGACAAAGCCGACAATATGATTGCCTTGTACCAGAAAGCTGTCGGTCAAGTCCACGCGATCACGATCCTCGGGATTGCTCGCGATGTAACACAAATGCTGTAAATCACCGCGACCAGGCATGTCAGTGTCCTCAAAACTCAATGGGTCACGTAGACAATTCGTGTAGTCCACTTGTTGCATCTCCAGCGTCCGTGAAACACTGGGGCCTGACGCAGTGGCAACCACATGGTAGACCTGCACGTTGGAGCTGAGCAGCGACGTGTCAATGGAGGCTGCCACGTCGATCTTGTTGATAAAAGTAGCCACCGGAGCATTCTTTCGTGGCTTTTGCAGTCGCAAAACAGCATATCGAGAGCTGGATGGGTCTTTTGGGTTGGCGAAGCGAATGAACTGACGTTCAATTGGAGCCCATTCCGCCTGAGGGACGCAAGGTGAGGTGTGATTCTTGTGATGCTTCGTGGGTGTTAATTCTTCCGGCGGCAGCTCACCACCCAAAAACGGAGGAAGGTCACTGTTGGGGATGCTTATACTCTCAGCTGGTGGAAGCGGAGGATCCACTTCCATATCATTCTCACCCGACCACGGCATGTGGTCCAGTTCGTCGAAGCCTTCACCAAGTCTCGGCACAAATTGTTTGCGATTCTCTGCATGTTTTGCCGGCTTTGGTTTTCCAAAAAACGCCCATTGCGCACGTGTTCCGAGTCGTTTGATGCAGTCGGCGTCTGCGACGAGATAGAATTCGTTGTAGAGAAACCCAATGCACCAGGGCTGTTGGAAAGAATCAGGTGAGTTGGTAGTCGTAAGCATCGCGATCTGGTTCTCGACGATGTTCTCAATTGGTTCGCGAAAGCATTCGTCAAGGTCGCTTGTGCTGCTCCCGCTGTCGCTGGTGTTGTTGCTACTGTCGTTGCTGGATGTGTTGCTCCTGCTGCTGCTGCTGCTTTCATCGGGCGGAGGTGGAGTGGGTGGCAAACTCGTGTCGTTCGATGGAGGTTCTGTCAAATCACTTGGTTGAGAAGGAATGGGTGTCGTGCCGTTGGTGCTGTTGGTGCTGTTTGATGGGTCAGTGAGGTCACTGGGAGAGGTCGGAATGGGCCACAATGTGTTGTTGCTTGTGCTGGTTTCGGTCGGATCTGGCGTGTCTGTCATATGCGAAGGAGGACTGCTGCTCTCGTTGACTGGGTGAGAAGGCTCAGGGTCAGACAGATCACTAGTTGGGAACGGCGAGGGCACCACTGGAATGGTGACGGCATTGCTCGTCCTTGTTGGTTCTGGGTTGGCAGTGGAGTTCGGAGTTGGTAACGGGGTGTTGGACTCGGTCGAGTTGACTCTACTGTCGGTGCCATTGATCTCAGTGACTGGTGGTGGTGTCAATGGTGTGGGAGCAGGCGTGACCAATTCACTCGAGTTTGTCTGGTTGGTGGGTATGGGCGTCGCTGAACGTGGACCAGTCGGCGTTGGGGATGTTGTTGGAGGAGGAGAATCAGTGGTCGACCCATTGGGCTCTTTGGTAGCGGGAGGTTCAGAGGCCGTCGGCTTTGGGGTAGGAAGAGAAGGAGGTTTCACTGGGAGAGCGGTAGAGAGGGCTGGTGGTTCAGTCTTTGGTGGGTCCGTCAAGTTCGCAGTTGGAGTTGGAGTCGGCGTTGGAGTCGGAGTCGGAGTCGGAGTCGAAGGTGGCGTCGGAGCTGGGGTTTCTGGTGGAGTTGGCGTGAGCATCGGCGTTGGAGTCGGCGTGGGTGGAAACGTGATGAGGTTGTCGGTGCCATTGATCGATCCATCGAGGCTCTGGCTGCCACTGGCGTTCACGGTGTTTACTGTAATGGCCGTTTCAGGATGGTGATGGACGAGGTGACTGGTGCGGTCAATGCCATCACTGGCCGTGATGGATTGGGGCCCCATCACCACCAACTGCACCACAACCATCACGAGCACGGCGTTCATCTTTGCTCTTGTGCTGTTGGTTTGTGATTGGGTTTTGCTACGGTACGCAAGTCGCCAGTCAACACAAAACCTGTTCAATTCCAATGCACAACTTAGGAAGTGGCTTTTGGCTTGCTGGACGACAACGAAAGAAGAAGAAGAAGAAGAAGAAGAAAGAATCCGGTGAAGTTGAACGGGATGATGTGGAGCTGATAGATGGATGATGCTGAGCTGTGGCAGGCAGCAAGCACGCGAGAGATGCGGTCCAAGACCCCAAACGCTTTGACAGCCGGGTTCTTTGGTTCGGTTTGGAATGGTGGGGCCAAGCCCAAAGCCACTCCCAGAAGCAGAGAAGAAGAAAGGGGGGGGGGCAGGGGAGGATGCACAGATTCGTTCTTTCACTTCTTCACTTGACTGCACTTGAAGCCACCAAGCCCCGAAACTGGCCTCCCCAATCACGCCATCAATCATCCCATCCTTGACCTGCTTCCATTCCCAACCGGACGGCTGAAAGTAGGTATCCAGTGGTATGTACGTGCAGGCAGCATGGTGTTGGATAAGGCGCTTCGCATGAGCTTGAGACAAAAGGAGATGCATTTTTGGCCGTTCCAAATCAAAAGACGAGGTGGGAATCAGATTGGGACCAAGACAGGATGGCAAAGCCCCTGAAACGCAATCATCTGGGTCACGGCGAGTTGGTTCTTGTGTGGATTCACTACCACCCACTTTTGAAAAAGATGCCGTCTTTTGTAGGAAGAGGCAGTCGTGCACTACATGGTACATTAACGTGATCTCTAAGGGGGTCTAGGGGTACTCTAGATGCCATTTTATGCACAGGTTGAGCGGACGATGTGACCTAATCAATGCAGTCCGTCC
>JAMFLO010000346.1:0-35025 GCA_027475765.1 Paralagenidium karlingii
GAACTGATCTTTCGATCAGAAGAGCGCAAGCTCTTGTTGCATACGCTTCCTCAAGCAACACACAGTGTAAGCCTGTGTTGGGACTCAAGTCCCATTACAGCCAGTCCTGGAAGAGCTGAAATAGCGGCGGCGATCAAAGTCAGCCATCCAGCTAGGTTTCTCAGGTCTTGAATGAAGTCTATCATGGCGGGTCAACCGAGGCTATGCCAACTAGATCGCGGTTCTTCATGCCGTCGCTTGGTTGGTCATTGCCAAAGAGTTCGTGGAGTTCCCGGTTCGTTGCGCATATGTGCTCGTCTTTCCGGATGTGGTTGCCATCGCAATCGGTTCGGTCTCTTGTGTGATGAGAATCTGATTCCATGCTACTCACCGCCGCCAAAAGCAGAAAGAAAGGACCCTGGACCACATCCTGATGGCTTTCGAGGGGTGTCTGGTGTTTGTTCTCTCCGCGTATACGTTTTCGGGTTTCGCGCGCTCAGCAGATCGGCCCAGTCGTTGTACACTTGGTTGCTTCCAATGTTCAAGCACATGTTTGCGACAATGATGGAGCGATTGCTCACGGTGGCCGAAGCTGTTGCGGCCGAGACTGCACTGTTCCCCGTCGAGTTCTTCAGTTCCATCTACTGGAGCAAGTACCTTCCTGGCATCTTGCGCCTTTACCATAAAGCCCAAGTAGTCATGATATCAACGAGCAAGTGGTAGCAGTGTTCGCTTTGATTCGTCACCTGCTATCTCGTTCGATCACCCAATGCATTTTTCTGTTTCAAGCGAGCCCCCGTCAAGTGTGAAGCTCCTCGTTCGATGTGTGAGACCGGATTGTGTCCATCCCAGTTCCATAGCAAGCTGTGCACATGCAGCAGGATGTTCAAGGGGAACCAAAGCCGGCATGCTCACCCAGTCCAAAGCGCGGTTCATGCTCTCGACGAGAACAAGGCGGAGCTGGTTGGTGTTCTGTTGGCATTCGTGTGGTTGTTGGAACGGATGGAGCTTGTGGAGTACGTCGAAGCGATTGTACCAGTTTGCTATGGTGGGTTCATGCGTTTTGTGTCCTCCGGTGATTCATTCTTTCTCGGATATGTGTCTATTGTGCAGCTATCGATCTCTTGACAGCTAGCTATCCACAGATCCAACTCAGGGTTTGTCCACGGCATCCTCGACCTCCGTGAAGCCGCCATGCTCAACGGGGTGGGGAGTGTGCTGGTGTTATGGAGGGGTTGGGTGGCTTTCGCTGTTGGTGTTGTGGCTGGTGATCAAGTGGCGCTTTGGCTTCCACATGTTTCAAATGCTCTCTTGTTCGTGTTGGAGACCGATTTCTTCATCTTGTTTTTTCTTTTGATCCTCGACCTCCGTCTCATGCATGATGGTAGGCACATGCTTCCTCCTCGACGTCTTGGACCACCGAGAGACGCTGAGCAATTGGCGTGGAATGAAGCAGGTCTGGATTGCTCTGGTGGATTTGCGTTCATCGTTCGGTGTGATGGCGCTCTGGTGGTTTGTCGACTGGTAGCATGTTTGAACGCGCTGTATGGTTGAGGCCACGTCACACTTTGACGGTGTACGCAAACTTGAAAGTGAAGTCCAGACCTACGACGTTCCACCACCTCCAAAAGCACTTGAGATCGCGCTGCTTCTTGCACTAAAGGAAAACATCCACTCCAGCACTTGCTTACCATGGTGCACAAGACTGAGGTCGAGGATCAACAAGAGAAAAAACAAGATTTTGCCCTGAATGTTGAAGAAATGGGTCTCTAACACGAACGAAAGCACTTGAAACACGTTGAGGCCAAAGCGCCACTTGATCACTACCCACAACACCAACAGCGAAAGCCACTCGACCCCTCCATACACCAGCACACTCTGCACCGCGTTGAGCATGGAGGACTCTTTGAGTTCCAGGATGCCATAGTACAAGCCAACGTTTGGTCCATGGAACTTGGTGAACAGATAGAGAGCTGTCCAGAGTTGTTCCCACACAAGTCAGTCGTGGCACATAGATCCCACCCACCCACCCAACGCAGGCAACGAACCACTTACAGTAGAAGATTGGTACAAATGCTTCGACATACTCCACCAACACCATCCGTTCCATCAGAAACAGAAATTCCAACAGTTCAGGCACCAGCTGCGCATTCAACTCGTTCGGACGACTGCAACTTGTCACAACAATGGATCGTCGGGACTGGTTGTCGACCACACTCGACGATACTGGTCGCGGTTGAGAGGTCAGTTGTTGCTGCATGGTTTGCACAGACGATGAGCCCTGCGTTTGATCGTTTGATCCTGCTGGTGCAGCAACAGCAGTGTCACCAGTGCAGCACAGTTGGCGGTCAACTGTATCGGCATTTGGCTGCTCTCTTGGAAAGACCCACCGTGATACACTGGGGCTGCCGAGGCGTTGAAATGTAATGGCAGGTGAGGAATCAAAGCGAACGCCTTGTCGACCAAGCTCGTCTTTGTTCTCTTTCGCCAAGCGAAGGCACAGCGTCACCAAGTCTTCGCTTGGTGGGGCATTTCTTGCTTGTGTTCGCTCACTTCCACTTGTACGCTGGTACTCCTTCATCACTCGTTTGGCTTTATGATGCAACTCAATGATCCCGACGGCCATGTGAACGAAATCCACCACAATCAAGGCAAGTGATGCCCAGAACGAAGTCGTGCCACCCAGACACGTCGAGACATACAACGCACTGAAAAACTCGATCGTAAACACCTCTGTTTCGGCCGCAATGTCTTCCGCTTCCACCATTAACCGTTCCATTCTGGTCGAAAGCACAACCTTCATGACTGGAAGCAATAGCGTGTAAAACGCTTGCGCGAATCCTTGCAATGAATGAAACCCAAAGGTAAACAACGAGAAAAAGAACAGCAACGAGCACTCCAACATCAACAGGCGCCGGTACATTTGGAGTTCTCGCAGGCTTTTGGCCTGGTCATTGTGTCGGGGCTCGTGCTTTCTCCGTACCATCAAGAACCCCAGAGACAAAGTGATGGCAAAGACCACCGGAAGCACCACAAGACTCGAGAAATGCACCGGAAACATTCCCATGGCTTTGGAAACCGCAATCACGGTCACCGTGTGAAGAATCGCCGCGCAATGCGCAATGGCCGTGTTGATTTGCCATGATACGCGTACTCGAAGAATAAACCCGCGTTGCAGCCGTGCGCCAACCATCATGGCGACGCACACAACGTAGTTGCGAATGAAAAACATGTAGTTCTTCACGAGTCCTTGGGTCGGTGACTGGAGTGGAACCGCATGCAGAAGAATCACGGCGCCACAGGTCGGCACCATACAGCTTCCAATCACCAGCCACATGTGAAATGTACTGGTGGCTTGACGATACTCTTGAAACGCTTGCAGCCGCGCCACCGAGAACTTTCTATGATTTGTCACCATTGCTTGCACGCGATTCCACAGACGACGCGTACCACCCGGTGGATTCGTAGTTGTACTGGAAGACAAAGAAGAAGAAGAAGAAGAGCCATGGCCATGATCAATCGATGCAGCGCTCTGCTGCACTTTGGTGAATCTCCAGGACCCCAACGATGAATGCACCATTGCGAGTTGATCGAGAAAGTTGACGCTGGGATGCGCCACGGTCTGCTTTGTAGCTGGTGCTAGCGTGGGTCCGTGTGGATGCTACTGGTCCGAGTCGCAATTGTGAGGTCTGAATGGCTTTGGTCCACCATGCCACGTGGTGTTCTCCCAAGATAGTGTGCTATTCTCTCCTTTTCCCACCACAAGAAGAGACGTCGGTCTGTTGATCACCAAAGAGTCATCGGACAGGCATCTCATCCAGGTTTCAGGGTGGGCAGATACTCTCCTCCATCTAATCAAGGTAACTCCATTCTCACAGGCTTCATCCTCCTGACCTTACGAATATGCAGAAACAAGGGGCGCTTCTGTTCCCAACCCGTAAACTCACTGATGGATATCCATGTCAGAGCAAGACACTTGGCTGTGAGACCACCTACTGCAGTGTCTATCTGAAATGACCTCGACACCGCTTCTTCTTGAATGCGAGAGACGCTAGAGACGCATGCGATCACACCGGCACGGTGAAGGCAAATTGGCCTGAGAAATCCAGCCCTGCATTCATTTCCCACCACCGAAATGAGTGGGTCGCGGGGTGCTCCGCAGCTTGTTCCAACAAGTGCTTACCATAGTGCACGAGACTGAGATCGAGGATGAGCATGAGGAAAAAGAGGATCTTGCCTTGAATGTTGTAGAGATGGGTCTCCAACACAAACGAGAGCACGGCAAACACGTTGAAGCCAAAGCGGCATTTGACGACCGCCCACAGCACCAACAGGGATAGCCATTCGAGACATCCATACACTAACACACTGCCGACGGCATTCAACATGGTGGCTTCGTTGAGTTCAAGAATGCCATAGAAGAAGCCCTTGTTGGGACCGTGAAAAGTGGTGAACAAGTAGGCAGCTACGGACAAGAGGGCGGGAATGGGGGGCGGGTGGAGGGAAGGTCATCGGATTAGGTCGTGTCATCTTGTGAGCATGGAACCACCAGTACAACTCACCATAGAAGACGGGGACAATCGCTTCGACGTACTCAATCAACACGATCCGCTCCATCAAGAACATGAACTCGAGTACTTCACGAACTAACAGGGCGTTGTTGGCATCAATTGCTCGATTGCGGGTTTTGGCGCGTACAAGACGAGGCATCTCAGGTTGATCCGCCGTAAAGAGTTGCCGCGAGGTGTCCGTAGATGCGAGGTTTGGTGGTGGTTCGTTGCTAGTTGTGTCCACTGGTATAATCTTCCTCACTGAATTGGAGACACTGAGTCGTCCGAGTCGTTGGAACTTGATGGGCGGCGAAGGATCGAACCTGACGCCTTGTCGAACCAGTTCTTCTCGATTCTCGTGGGCCAAGCGAACACACAACGTCACTAAATCGACTGTCTTGCCATTTTCCTCTTCCGGACGCGTTCGTTGATATGCATCGACCACCGACCGTGCCCGATGGTGTAATTCCAAGATCCCCACGGTCATATGAGCAAAATCGACCGCAATCAAGGCAAGAGACGCCCACAACGACGTTGTGCCACCCAAGCACATGGAGATGTACATTGCACTGAAGAACTCGACCGAAAACACTTCGGTTTCGGCCGCAATGTCTTGGGTTTCGACCATCAAGCGCTCTGCTGTTGTCGACAGCACGAGTTTGAGCACGGGAAGCAGCAACGTGTACAGCGCTTGCCCGTATCCTTTGACCGAGTGGAACCCAAACGTAAAGCCCGAAAACACAAACAACAACGAGCACTCAAACAAAAAGAGTCGCCGGTACATTTGCAGTTCTTGCACGTTTCCACGAGGGCCGTGTTTGGATTTGTGTCGTCTCTTGACCACAAAGAACACCAGCAGCAGCACAAAGCCAAACACGCCCGGTAGCACCAACAATGGTGCAAAGTGGACCGGAAATACGCGCATCACTTTGGCGATGACCACCAACGCCACCGTGTACAACAGGGCAGCATAATTGGCCATGAACAAGTTGATTTTCCACGAGACTTTTACACGCAGAATGAATTCGCGTTGATAGCGCGCACCGACCATGGTGGCAATGATCGTGACGTAATTGCGAATGAAGAACATGTAGTTGGCCACGAGACCACGGGATGGCGACGCCAGTGGCACATAATTGAGAACGATCACCGACCCACACGTTGGCATGGTACAAAACAGGATAATTATCACCATCCGCCACACATGTGTTCCTTGATCGTACTCTTGAAACGCCATTAATCGACCCACTGAGTACTTGCTGCGATGCATCAGCATGGCTCTCGTCTGGGTCCACCAGCTCCGACCACGTGCTTTCACCGAGGAGCCCGACCCAAGCCAAGCCTCGGAAGATGATGCCATGGAGTGGTTCTTCGAGCGTGTGGATGCAAGTCGTGTAATCACCATCTTGGTGTAGCACTTCGTCCCGCGACTGACGGTCGGAGGTCCACACTTGTGACCTCCCGCTTTGCTTGTTTTATTTTGGGTGGGGGCTGGTTCCATCAAGCATCAATGGCTAGTGAGGTGTCCGTTTCGTTCCTAAGATCAGGACGTGGCGTATCGTTCGCGTGCAGCACGTCTTTTCCCATTTAATATCAAGTTGTTGCCGTCGTTGCTCCATCCAGAAGACAGTCAACATACCCCACCATGGTTGGCACACTTCAGGTGGTTCCAAAGGATGAACACGGAATACTCTTGACAAGATCCATCGCATCGATGGAAGACTGAGAACCGCGGACCATCGAGAGAGCATTTGGATTCTCAAGGATCTGACCGATTCCGCCGATGCGGTCTCTAGACACACATCCCATTACAGTGCTACTCGACCTTCCAGAGAACCTTGTGGGTGAAGGAACGCTCTTTGGCACGAACCTGTTCATCACGATGGCAGTGACTACAACAGCTGTTGAAGTCACTGGGCACACACAAACACGTTGCGTTTCGTGGGGTACAACACTGCCCAAAATCTGGCCAAACGTGAAGTTTCCGTGGTGTTTTGGCTGTTCGACGACTCCAAAGTTGAGGCAGGTCGGCGGCATCCATGATCAAATATGATGAACCAATTGGACCGACGCAACCCAGCGTAGCATCAACAAATGCATCCCACCACAGTGTTGTAAGCCGTCCGTGGCAGGTCTGTGTGACTGTCAAGAATCCCGTCAAGTCACGGAAGGTTGCCACATGCTGTTGATGATCTCGTTCTGTTGGTCGTGCATGCATCACAAAGGCTTCGGCATGCTCCCTCCGCACATCACATCCATCCCGTGTCGACAAAATGCACCCAGGCGGACAAATGCACCGAACCAGCTCGAGACGCTTTGCACGAAAAATCATCAATCCAATCCATCGAGGTCTCACACGACTGACTGGTGCGTGGATCAAGGCGTTGGCACCTCGACCATCCCTGCAAGAGAGATGCCTGCTGCCATTTGCTTCCTTGCACACACGCCAGAGCGTGGTGGCGCACCAAGAAACCATTGTTCGCTTGCGATGCAGTGGGGATCTGCGAGGGCTTTGGAACAACCAAAGTGAAACAACTTCTTTCACTTGAGTGCTGTTAACTCGTTCGAGTTCGCTTGTCAGAGTTGTGCGCCAACCACACAAGTGTTGAATGGGTGCTGTTTTCTGAAGAGAGCCTGGTTCATCGTTGGACTGCTTTCCGTTTGGACTGTGGTACGTCGTGAAGTGATCAAAACAGGCGATCTACATGAAAAGCCCATCAAATAATCCAGTCGTTGTTAACTGATTGAACTCACTCGACCTGAACGCTTGGACCATTTTGCGGTCAAATCATCAACCGCCAGTAGCAGTACCTCAAGCTCTATGATCCAGTGGCGCCAGGTTCCACGACGCGTCACACTCGAGTTGTAAACTCAAACCTGAAGTTGAAGTCCATGCCTGAGGTCCCCGACAGTCAAGTCAAAAACGACAACTCCTAGGCGTCGAGACCCAATCAACTCACCATAATGCACCAACGGAAGCTTACGATGACCATCAAGAACATGATGATCTTGCCCTGCACGTTGTACACATGGGTCTCCAACACAAAAGCCAACATGTCGAACGCATTCAGTCCAAAGTGTCGCTTGATGGTCCCCAACAACACCATCAACGACAGCCACTCGAGCAACCCATACAACAAAATATTGCGGATCGCCGTCTGCATCGACGACGGATCCAACTCGA
The DNA here is from genome assembly GCA_027475765.1 of Paralagenidium karlingii. NCBI lineage: Eukaryota > Oomycota > Peronosporomycetes > Paralagenidium > Paralagenidium karlingii. The sequence goes on from JAMFLO010000346.1 coordinate 7,714, forward strand.
GAATGCCGTAGAAATATCCACGATTCGAGCTATAGAATGTCGTGGCCAGATAGGCTGCTGCGCGGGGGGAGGGGGGGTCAACGTGTCCATTTTGACGACCGCGTCAGTGAGATCATCATACCATCATCGGGGACACGTTACTCCACTCTACTCACCGTAAAAAATCGGTGTGAATGCTTCGATGTATTCGATCAGCACGATCTTCTCCATCAAAAACATAAACTCGAGCAGTTCCTTGACAAACGGACCGTGCTTGGTCATTGTGAGGGCGTTGGACGAGAGCACACAACGGTCTTTGGGCGACGGCTGTACCTGGTGGCATACACGAACCACCAAGAAGTTGTGGGGGGCTCGAAACGACAACCCATTGGATGGTGCGAATCGAATGCCGCTTCGCAACAGTCGATCGCGATTGGCGTGTGCGAACTTGATGCAGGACCCGACGAGATCGGGTCGGTCATCTGACTCGCAAGTTTCCCGAATTTTGGCATGGATCTCCACCAGTATTCGCGCGCGGAGGTTCATTTCCATCAGCACGATGCCCATGTGGACGAAATCAAAGCCGATCAACGCCATGGACGCCCACAGGGAAGTCACACCACCCATGCAAATGGACACATACATGGAATTGAAGAATTCCACGGCAAACACCACTGTCTCCGCCGCGACATCCTCAACATGCGCAACCAGAAGATTCGCCATCCTGGACAAAGCCACTTTGATGGGCAGCAAGAGCAACGCAAACAGCGCTTGTTGCACCCCACTGAGGCGTCGAAATACAAACGCGAAGCCCGAGTACACGAAAAACAGCGCAAACTCAAATACCAACAGCCGTTTGTATCGAGCAACTAGCAATGGGGTCGCCTGGGTAGAGACAGTGCCGGGGTTGGCGACTACCATTGTCTTGCGGCGGGTTCGACGCATCATGCAGTTGAGCAACACGATTGCCAGAAGGATACTCAATCCCATGCCAACCAAAGGACAGAACGGCACTGGAAAGCGGTGAAACATCATTGGAATGACCACGTAGAACGACGTGTGCAAGCACGAGGTCACGAGCAAATACACCACACTCATCTGCCACGTCGACTGCCACTGCAAGAAAAACTCGCGCTGCCATTTGCCTCCTTGTACAAACACAAGTGACGCCAAGAAGTTGCGCACAAAAAAACCATAGTTGGCTTTCAATCCTTTGGTTGGCGAGACCAGCGGAATGAGGTTGAGCAACATCGCCACGACGTACATGGGCATGGGAGTCGCCAGCACCACGAGCAACTTCCACCACCATGTGACAGTGTGACGGTGTGCTTGAAAGGCTTCAAGCCGCGCGACCGAGTAGCGACCAGTGTTCAAAGACTTGGCCAACCCTTTGAGTCTTTGAGCCCACGAGCGACGTCCCATAGGAACCGACGGCACGCGTGGTGTTGAGGCTTTGACAGGGTTGGCCATGGTGCTGCTCTCGTGTCTGGGGAGACCTAACAGTCACACACAGACAAGACACTTGTCAAAGCGTATGGGTGCCCGCTCCTTTGCTGTTGCTCGTGCTTTCGATCGATCCGATTTGGGTTTCATGAGCAGAAGCCTCACGCTCGCTGGTTGGGTCTATAAAAAAAGAGTCGCGGACATGCTGCCGTTGCAGACGGTCGTGTGGTGTTGGCAGGTTGGCCAGCATAAAAAACCTGAGAACGATCTGATCACTTGTCGGTGCTGCCTGAATACGACCGTCAACAGAGCTACATCATCCGCCAACACAGACCCGCGCACAAATACCTTCTGTGCTGAAGCTCTTGTGACCGACGGGCAAAACCACCGACCTTGGTGGACGAGAACAACCATGATCATGATCAACAACTTGACGATCTTGTCCTGCTCCACAACATTCTGCTTTGCGATCACCAGCAACATCACCAGTCACTCGAGTAAGAGCATATCTTGATGCTCACGGCGTCTAGTGTGAGAGCAACAAAACAGCGAAAAAGCTCTGTGGGCGATGAGCTATGAGCCAGAGAATGTTTCAAGGCGGTCATCATTCTCGAGTCCCCATCCGACCAACCTGTTCCAATGAGCTGCTTCCAGTTGACGATTCAATTGCGGAAGTGTCGAACAACGGTCCAGTCATGAGATCTCCAGTTCCTAGCAGAAGGTTCTGTCGGCGTGCTTCCAGATGATGATGGAGCGCCACACTCACATTGGACGAATCACTAGATGGTTTGGCGTTGGCCTTTGATACGACAGAGTTGTTCGAACAATGCAACTTGGTCCAAACATGTTGAAACAGTGTTTGAGAACCACGAGTCTCACCACTTGACCCTCGCTCAAGCATGAGCTCGTGGTCTTCAGCGCGGATCGAGAGAGTTCGCACCGTAGCACAAACAGCAGCAACTAGAGGATTTGTGAGGCCTCTCGTGGCATGGGTTTGGTCTTCCGAAACGCACGAAAGCCTGGGCTTCTGCATCGAAGAGTCCTAGGGCTCTGTGACGGGCTACGGCAAATGAAACGATGCTCCCAGTGCTACAAATGTGCCCGTGTCGCGTTCGGACACCATGGAATCAATCGAAAAGGCCTTCCACACGCTTTCTTTGCGACAGTGAAGTCCGTTCGACGTCTCCACACTAAACGCAGTGTGCTTTCGAATGTCTTGACGGTGTTCTCTGGCGAAGGCCACCCGGTCGTTGGCAATTCGGGAGCATTCCAGTTGTGTGCGCGAAGCCATCCACGACGCACAATCATCAGAAATCTTTCTCGGTTGTGGTGCGTGCTCACTCGTTGGTTTCCTGATCGTCGAGGATACCGCTGCCTGTTTATCAACATTCTCGTACGACATGAAAGATGGTCGTTGCGTGAAGTCTTGACAAAGCCGTCGATCCAGCGCCCTGGCCACGTTGGTCGCGCGAAAGTTGATGCGATACAAGGACCATGCCATGTGTGCAAAGTCCACAGCCATCAACAGCGCACTGGTGCGCCAAGACCCCAAATTGCTCATACACATCGTGCCATACATCGAGTTGAACAATGCCGCCGAGAACACGATGCTCTCCTCCAAGACATCTTGCAGAAGCTGCACTTGGTGCTCGCCTAGTCGGGTCAACACGTACTTGAGGATGGGTAGCAGACACACGTACATTGTCTGCCACCCATCCGCGGTATGCTTGAAGCCAAGCGCCAAGGCCGTCTAAATCGGCAGTAGCGAGGGCCTGCAATATCAAAAAGCCCTTGTATTGCTTCATGGACGTCCTGAAATCGCTGAAGGAGCGGGTCTTGCAACGTTTGAGCTACTTGCACATCAAGGTGATGACCAATGGTAACGAAAACACGATCACCGAAGCCACGATCGGTAGAAACGGCACGGGAACCCTCCCAATCACCAGCGGCACGAGGACAAACTAGCTCGTGTGGAGCACGCCGACACCCACGGCGGAAGTACATTGAGCAAAATACACATGGTACCCGCAGGTCATAGTGTGATCAAGATGACAGCGAACTTGCATCACCAGGGTGTGCTTGGACTGTATGAGTTGAGCGGTTCAAGACGATTGAGCGAGTGCCACTTGAGCGGAACGAGTCGGTGGAGAACGCCATGAATCACGTGTTGGGTTTTCGATTAGGTCTTTTTAGTCGAACGATCTCAGTCGGCGCAACCAGCGCTTTGTTGATCGGAATCGGCATCTTCCAAGGCTCGGGGGACGGGGGCTGCCCGCAACAACAAACCACCGACACGCCACTTCCATCTAGTTGTTCCCCACGAACGCAGGCTGACGGAGTCGTAGTCGTGAACAGACTCACACTAGGCCCACGCTGGTGCGTTAGCACCGGAAGAGCAATCCAATCCGTGCACGACCTCTCCATGTACCCTGTGTCTAACTCGGCTCAGTTTAATGGGTTCTCTACACCAGCGACGACTGCAACAACACAAGCTTGTTGGTCGGTTGACATCGTTCATCCCATGCCAGACCCCACATGGATCGTTCCACTGTCCGTAGGCTCCTTGATTGTCACTTAAAGACGTGTAACAAACAAAACAAGTCCACCCAGCAACTGAGAACCTTCGCGCTCCATACATCTTCCGGAGCACGATGGCATACTTGAACAGCAGCAACTCGGTCGATACCGGGTGCCTAGTGTTCATTGCATGCATGGGCAAACGACGAAGCAGTCTGGTCGTTCGCTTCACTTGGCTGGTTCGGTTTGCAACTCTTGCATGACTCTCCACGCTTGCACCACAAAGTCTCTTGGCAAGAGTCGTTGCCACAATCACCCGATCCCATCATTCCCCACGTCATACCCGGGTGGAGTACTCAAACTTGAAGTTGAAGTCCATACCTGGGAGCATCAAACAGTCCGTCAGAGACAACACTAAAGGTCAACCTCTTTCTCCTTACAACACAAATCCGCTAGGCAAACAACTTGATTACCATAATGCACCAACGGAAAACTCACGATGATCATCATGAACATGATGATCTTGCCCTGCACGTTGTACACATGGGTCTCGAATACAAACGCCAACATGTTGACGTGTTGAGTCCAAAGCGTCGCTTGACGACCGCAAACAAGACCAACAAGGACAGCCACTCCAGGGGCCCGTACAGCAGAATGTTGCGGATGGCCGTCTGCATTGACGGCGGATCCAACTCGAGAATGCCATAGAAATACAAACGATTCGAGCTGTCATAGGTCGTGGCCAGGTAGGCTGCTGTGGGTCATCATGCATCCCAAGATACCACTTGCAGTGAGTCTTTTTCACGTATTTGTTGCCCATTCCCAAACTACTCTCACCGTAAAAGATCGGCGTGAACGCCTCGATGTACTCGATGAGCACCGCTTTCTCCACCAAAAACATGAATTCGAGCACTTCCTTGACAAAGAGGCCGCGTGTCGTTGTGCTGATGGCATTGGACGACAGCATGCGAAAAGTGTTGGACCAGGGCTGAACGTAATTCAACATCTAGAGGACAAAAGTCTTTTGGGACTCTCGAAACGCAAGGCCATTGGATGCCGTGAATCGGATGCCACTTTGTAGCAATTCATGGCGATGCGCATGGGCAAACTCGATACAGGACCCAATGAGATCGTCTCGACCATAACACTTGCGATCGCCCCAGGTCTTGGAGTGGGTTTCCACGAGGATTCTGGCCTTGCGGGTCAATGCCACCATGACGATCCCCATGTGCACAAAATCAAAGTCGATCAACGCCAGAGACGCCCACAGGGACGTGGACCCGCCCATGCAGATGGACACATACATAGAGTTGAAAAAATCTACCGCGAACACGACAGTCTCTGGGGCAACATCTTCTACACGCGAGACCAGTTTGTTGGCCATCGTGGAGAGGGCGACCTTGAGTGGCAGCAAAAGCAACGCGAACAACGCAAGAAAGACCCCGTCGAGACGTCGCAACACAAACGCGAACGCCGAGTACACGAAAAACAGACCAAACTCAAACAGCAAAAGCCGTTTGTACCGAGCAATCAGGAGCTTGGTCTCGTGCTTGGAACTTGTTCTATTGGTCGCGGATGGGTTGCTTTTGCGGCGAGCTCGACGCACCATACAGTTGAGTAGAAAGATTCCCAGTGGAATTCTCAAGCCAACGCCAAGCAGTGGACAGAACGGGACCGGGAATCGACTAACCAGATTGGAAAAGAGAACATAAAAGACAGTGTGCGACAGAGCGGAGATGGGCAGGTGGGCCACGTGCATTGGCCACGTGCATTGGCCACGTCGATCCCCATTGCAGAAAGAACTCGCGCAGCCATTTGCCTCCTTGCACAAACACGAGTGTCGCCAGGAAGTTGTGCACAAAGAACCGTAGTTGGCTTGCAATCCCTGGGTCGGTGAGGCCAGATCCAGCAGCATCGCAATGGCGTACATTGGCACAGGAGTCGCCAGCACCACAAGCAACTTCCACCACCATTTGATGTAAGACGATACTCTTGAAAGGCTTCAAGCCGCGCCACCGAGTAGCGACCAGTGTTCAATGCCACAGCAACTCGTTCGAGTCTTTGAACCCATGAATGTTGGCTCGAAGCCACCGAAGATGCGCGACGTGTGGAGGCCACCTTGATGAGCGATTTCCTGCTTGGCAAATACACCGCTTGCTGTTTCGTGTCCATCGGAAAGTGTTGAGCACCAGTTCCTCTCGTTTTACTTCGTTGTGCTGTCCAGTTGAGCGGACTGATGCTGGCGACATTTCGCGCAACTGTTCGTCGTTGAAAGATCCGAAAAAAAGAAGAAGGAAGAACACGAAGGCGAAAGCCCAACTGACGATTCGTTGCAACCCAACGCTCTTTGACGCGTGGACGTTGGTGTTGCGCAAGAGACGTTTCAATATGGCAGGCAAGTAGGCTCCAGCTCACCAAGACGGAAGTGAACACAAAGGCGATTCTCGATGAGAGACATGGCGTACTTGCCAGCATTCAACACCCAAGAGCACAATTGCGCGAGTTGATCACGGTGTAAAACCCAAATGCCTGGTAAGCAGTAGATTCTCAATCACTTGCTCGAACTTCTCGTGACAGGAGGCAAACGCTTTGGCCACTTGCATGGTCTGCTTGAACGGCTTAGACGCGGAGTCACTTCGTTCTGAAAAAGACGAAGAATCCTCCGAGAGCTCTTCCTCGCCTTCAGTGTGCGCCTCGAATTCTTCATCTTCTTGCGCCTTAACGCGCACGACTGTTCGAAAAGCACTCACGACGGCTCGTGCGTTGCTGGCACTAGTATTGCCACTGTCCTTGGTCAGATCATCGAAGCGCCGCCAGCCAGTTTCTCCAAAGTGCGAAGTCTGGCCACTCTCCAAATGCTTGACTTCCAGCACGCCTTTCCACACGAGTCGCAGTCGTTGCCAAGGTGTCGTCACATTGGGCCATTTGCGCAAGACCATGCGGCCCACGATCTGCAGGTTTTCACCGCAGCTAGGGACATAAATCACTCCAGCGAGCACATTTTCACTGAGCTTTCGGCTGAAATACACCCCAGAACCTTTCAGAACAAGTTTACGGGTCGCAAAAGTGTCCCATACAGCCTCGACGATGCGGTCTGGTCGAAACGGAAGGTACAAGCACTTCATCACTTCCATACCGTTGGGCTTGCGCTCAGTCACAAGAGTCTCATCGCGACTTCCTTGTTGTGACGAGTGGTTTCGCTTGGAATCTTTGGAATCGTACGGCGCAAATGCCTGATCAAGGTTGTGGAAGAGCGTCCCTGATTGCGCCAGGATCGGGTCGATCCAGTCAAATGCAAACCAGCTCTCGCCATTGTCTTCTTCATTCACAAGATGGCGATCGTAAAAAGTCACCGGCGTCATAGTCAGTTGCTGACCATGCAGCCCATTCATTTCTGCCAACAGCCTCGACGTGGTGTTCAGTGTTTCCATCACCTGATCACGAAACAAAAAGTCTTTCAGCCCACTGGCAGCCGTCTTCAACGCTTGCAGTCGATCTCGAAGCCAGCAGTTTTCTCTTTCAGCTCCATGCTGGCCTCCAAAACACGGAGATCCAGACGCAGATGCGTGCCTCTGCCAACTTGTGGTCATGAACCTGGGCTTGCGCCTGACTACGGCCTCATCTGCTTGCTCTCCTGTGCAAAGCCGTCTACGTCGTGTCTGCCACGGACTAGAACATGGGCTGTCACTGGCGCTCGAGCTGCTGGAGGAGCTGGAGCTGCTATAGCTACTGCATTCACTTTCATCGCCTGAATAATCACACTCTTCGTTGGTCCCACAACTGCTGGTGGCACCCAAAGCACTGGAATGCTCGAGACGTCGCTTGCGCTTGTGGCTCATCATGCGCACCTGGGTCTCCAGCTGCTGTACGTGTTGCCGAAGCAGTCGCACTTGTTCGTGGGGTCGCAGCGGTCTCCGCACGGTCCGTGAAGAAGAAGAAGATGATGATGATGATGAAGCAGAAGCTGGTGAAACACACGAGTTCGCACCATCTGCCAACCTGCTGCTTCGTGCAAAGCCCGCCGGTGGCGGTGGCGCACAACAACAAACACTCACGAGCTGCTGGTATTGCGAGTTTGAAGAAGATGACGCGCGCACTGGATGGAGAGCAACAGCATGCTCTGATTCATCATCCACCACCCCATCACCTTTTTCGCCATCATCGCGATGAGCTGCTTGCACATCAGGATGATGGGGTCGACTCAGATGTGGATGGGCTTGGGGCGAAACGAGCTGGTCAAGTGACAGGGATGCACGTGGGTTCATTGGCAAACACTCCACTGGCACATCACACAAGTCAAATTCGCCATCAGTTGCGTCCATTTCCTTTGCATGGAGCTCTGCAAGTGCTGTCCACGCATGGAAAGCGGCGATTTCGGCCACCAACCGGTCGATTTCTTCCATGGAAAGCTCTTCCGCCGCCATGTTGGTCGTGTGCCTAATTAGCCAAATTGGGGATTGTAATAATCTCTGCGAGGTGGCCATCACCATACTTCGAGGGTTCAATAAAGTTTCACAGGGAGCGTAGGGCATTTTCAGCCAATCAGTAACGCGTGTGATCGGGCATGGTTGGATCTTGAAGAGACGCATGGGATTGTGATCATCACCTGCTGCATTCCACTGGCGTCACCAGGGGTTCCCCATCTATGCGTGAGTTGGCTGACTGTCTCATTTGGCACTGACGCGAACGACGATTTTGCCTTTGGCGCGATGACTTTGCTGCAGTCGAAGCGCCTGAAGCACACTTTGCGGCGTGAACTCCTACGGCGAACTGGGGTCCAACACCACGCGCAATCGTTGCTGCTCCACGAGGTGCGCCACCACTTCGAGCTCATTGGCCGACGGAAAGCTGGTCACGAAATGGAATCCGTGACGATACCCGAACGGCCACCAGAAGTTGCGAGTCACCAGTGGCGCCATGAACTGCATCAATTGCCATAGATTCTTGAGCGGGGCATCCGCTTTTGCTGCGACGATCGACATGTACCTCGCTTTGCGCGTTGACAACGCCGGCGCGTAATGGAGAAACGAATCGGAATCCCGACACAGTCAATCACAGCATCGAACTGGATCTGGTTTGGGCTTCCACGTGGGTTGGTGGCATAATGCTGGTACCATTTGGATTCCTGGCGGTAGTCAAACAAGTGAAGCCACCAATTGCACATTGGTGGACGTTGCTGCCACAAAGCTGCAACCGCCGATTCTTTTGGCCAGTTGAACCACAAATGTGCCCACGCCGCCGGATTCACCGAGCACCATGAGACGCTTGGCCTTGCTTTTGTCGAGTTTGGCAGCTTGGACGGCTTGAATGGCTGTCGAGGCGGCTGTTGGCAAGGCACAGGCTTGTTCAAAACTCAGGTTGCGCGGTATTTTCACCGCTTGATTGCATGGGCACGCCACGAATTCCGCCAACCCACCACCGCCAGCACAGAAAGCCTTGAGTGAAGCAAACACTTTGTCGCCGACCCTGAATTTGGCCGTGCACTTCGTCCCAACTTGGCCCACAAACCCAGCAATGTCCAGGCCCGGCACATAGGGAAAGTGCTTTGGATGCATCAACAGCGAGAGCTCGCCGGTCATGTCTGCAATCCGCTGGATTCAACGCACAGGTGACTACCCGAATGAGCAACTCATCGTCTTTCGGCGTCGGAATCGGCGTATTGGGCTCGAAACGAAGTACTTGGTGGGCTTGGTCCACGCAGCCGTATTGGGTCACGACGAAACACTTCATATCGATGTGGGGTGAACTGACTCGACCGCGTTGATGTCGTTGAACGCTTTGGTCGAGTGGGTTCATTCGCTCGCTTGTGAGCAACGGCCGAGATGGTAAAAAAAGAGACGACAAGTGATGAACCAAGTCACAGGAGCGATTCGCTGCTAGCTGCTATTAATGCATCTTGTAGTATGGTCAGACCTCATCGGATTTGTTCGAGAACATATGCAGTTGGACATGGACGCTTTAAGGGCTGACGGTGAACTCACAACACGTTGTAGAAATGGGTATCCAGCACAAACGCCAGAAGGTCCAACACATTCAACCCAAAGCGACGCTGCACGATCCCAAACAGCACCAGCAGAGAAACCCATTCGAGCAGCCCATACAGCACCATAGTGCGCACAGCGACCCGCATCGATGACGCTGTCAACTCGAGAATGCCGTAGAAGTACGGCTGGTTGGAACTATAAAACGTCATGGCCAAGCACACCGCTGCGGCATTAGAAACAGCGTCAGCAAAGATCATGGTTTGCACTAACACTATCAATGCAAAAGATGGTCGATGGGTACCATAATACACCGGGGTGAACGCTTCGATATACTCAATCAGCACCACCACTTCCACGAGATGCATGAACTCGAGCACGTCTTGGACTCGTTCAACACGATGTGAATTGGGAGTACACTTGGCCTTGGTCTGCACCCAAGGACTCTCAGCAATCGTTGCGACGGGTTGAACTCTGCTGAAGAACGTCGCGAGCAGTCGATCGCGAGAAGTCTGGAACGAAAGCCCATTAGAGGATGCAAAGCGAATGCCCGAAGTCATGAGTTCCGGTTGAGCAGCATAGGCACACTCCATGCATGCACCGATCAGGTCCTGACGGTCCCACTGATGCAATGGTCAGTGACTACAACTCTTGACTTGGTCTGCACCAGCCTCTGGGCTTTCTTACTCAGCTCTGCCATGGTCAGAGCAATGTGGATGTAATCAAAGCCTATCAGCGCAATCGTTGCCGCCCATGCAAATGGTCACATACATGGCATTGAAGAACTCGACCACAAACACCACTGTCTCCGCCGCGACATCTTCAACATGCGAAACCAAACGACTGGCGATGAGAAGTGGGAGCAGCAGGCTTTAGGGGTACCCGAGAGCCTTCGAAACACAAACGCACAGCTCGAGTACACGAAAAGCAGCGCAAACTCGAACCCCAGCAGACGTTTGTAGCGAGGCACTTGCAGCAGCTTGAGCGCATCGCTTTGGTTCTTGGGACTGACGCGTTGGATGGGATCTTCGCACCATCAGCGTCAAAATCGTCAGCGTGAGCGAAGACGCCAACGCCAACCACCCAAAACGGTACCGAACGGCACAGGAAATCTTCCCAGTAGCCTTGCAATGACCCAATAGAACAAAGTGTGCACCAACGCGCACACGTTGAAGTACACCAAATGCATCTTCCAGATGCATTTCCATTGGCAAAAGAATTCGCGTTGCCACTTGCCGGCCTGCATAAACACCAGAGAGGACAAGTAGTTGCTTGAAGGGTATGCACCCAGCTAAAGCAACGAGTTTGGGTTTGTAGTGGTGTAGATTTGCCAGTGGCTTCTTGTTCGGCAGTTGCTCCGCCCATTCTGCTTGGAGTTGCGCTCACTCTTTCGATGCCGAATGCACCAGCTCGAAGAGTTGTCCTAACTGGGTCGAGAGCAAAAACAGGTTTCAGGTGCATGGTGCATCTTGCCGTCCGGTCTCGCGAGTGACTTTGCTGGTTGTTTTCGTTGGTTCCACGGTTGAAGCACCTACTGAAAGTCACGGCAAGAGTCGACCAATTGGGTGTCCAACACACCGGCTCACGCATTTCAGGTGGAGCGGGCCGCGCACAACTTCATTATGCTCTACACATCCTAACCATCGAGTTACAGCCCCGAGTCGGGGCTATGACAAGGTGCTGTTGGTGCGATTCTCCCCCCACGGAATGTGGGCCAAGTGGTTAGTCGGGTGGAGATCTCTTGGATCTGTCTTGGATGGACAGATCTCAACGACGTGGCTCGTGGTGCACTCCATTAGCGATTAGCGCATCGACTCGGAGGATCTGAGGTTGCGGCGATACTGGAATTAGACAGATGGTGACCCCCACGATATTCAAAACGATCGACAAAGCCCCTTGAAGGGTCTGTGCAGGCATGGTTGATCACAATCACCGATTCCGACACAACTGAGTTGCACAGATACTATGGAGCAAAGTCAGACAGGCACGATATACGCAAACCCGCTCGAGTAATCCAGGCCTGCACCATTGATACAACAGAAATGAGCCCAAAGCGACTGGAACGACAGATGCCCGAAGACCAGAGCTTACCACAATGAATCAGACTACGATCGAGGATCACATTGAGAAACAACAGATACTGCCTTGTATGTTGATGAAGGGGGTTTCCAACGCGAACGACAACACTTGAAACAGGTTGACGCCGAAAGCGCCACTTGATCACCATCCAAAGCACGAGTAGAGACACCCATTCGAGACACCCGTACCCCAGACACGCTGCGCACAGCTTTGAGAAGCGTGGGTTCGTCGAGATCGAGGATGCCATAAAAGAAGTGCGAGTTGGGTCCGTGGAATGTGGCAACGAGGTAGGCAGCTGCACAAAGCACATGCTCTCATTGGTTAGCTAGAGTTTAGTGAAGGACCGAGGCACGCATGTATTGTGAACCTACCGTAGAAAACTGGAGCAATTGTTTCGATGTATTCGATGAGCATCATTCGTTCCATCAACAACATGCACTCCAGGAATTCCTTCACGAGTTGCAAGTTGTACTCTTCAAAGCGACGAATGGAGCCTCTCACTGCGGCAGGAGGCTGATTTAGTTCCTTCATTGAGGCGTCGTTCGGCTGCAGAACCCGTTTTGTTTTCACCATGATCGATGTGCTGTCTTCAGTGCGGCCTTGGTGATCGATGACGTTGTTGTTGCAAACAATCTTCTTGGAAACGCTGGACCTGCTGGTCTGCTGGAGGATCTTTCAAGACTTTCAAACTTGATGGAGGGACAAGCCTTGACGCGAACGCCTCGTCGTACAAGCTCCTCTTGGTTATTCTTTCGCGAGACGAAGGCAAAGCGCCACCCCAATCCACTGTTGTCGACTTACTTTGTTGATCAGCGCCAGATGTTTGTTGATGGTTTGTCATCTACGACCGAGCCTTGTTGTTCAACTCGACCAAACCCCATCGCTATATGAGCAAAATCAATCACAATCAAGACGAGTGATGCCCAGGAGGAAGACGATCCACCCCGACACACGCACACATGAACACTTCGGTCTCTTCATGGCCGCAGAACCATCACTCACTTGGAGTTAAATCGGGTTGTGGACCACACCATTTGTGCCCCGAGTGTCGTCCAGGATGGGCGTGTTGTGTGGGGTGGATGTGGGTCCAGGACGTGCAGGCTGCGTCCTGTCCCCCCTCATCTGGTTCATTAACCAGGTGGTGGTGGTGGTGCAGCAGGAACGGAATGATCTGCGCCGTCTGCTGAAGCCAAAGGAAGAGTTCTCTTGTTGTGGTTGTTGTTGCACGGGAGAAGCAGATTCAAGCAGTCAGTCAGTCAGTGGACCGCGTCGAACTGGTCCAGCCAAGCCAAGCCAAGCCAAGCCACCGACGTCGAGTTAGCGTCCATGACTGGCGCGCATTCCCATCGCCAATTGGGCATTCTGGCCGTGGCGTTGATCACCTATTTCAATGTATCTGGGGGTCCTTGGGGAAGTGAGCCGGTGTTGTCGGCCTGTGGACCATTGGTGGGCATTTTGGCCGTGTTTGTGTTCCCGTGGATTTGGTGTCTGCCCAGTGCCTTGACGTTTGCCGAGTTGTTCACGGCGTTCCCAACGGACGGCAGCTTTTGCAAATGGGTCGGCATCGCGTTTGGACGACCCATGGGCTTCCACGTCGGCTATTGGAGCTGGATCTCGGGGGTCATCGACAATGCCATCTACCCGTGTCTCGTGGTCGACACCATCCGTGCGTTGACCAGTGGCGATGTGTTGGGATCCGAAGCCGGCAGCGACCAAGCCGAGGAACTGACCATCCAGTGGACCCGCTTTCTCGTGCGCACTTGCTTTGCCACACTGTTCATGCTGCCAACGCTGTTCAGCATCAAAGTGGTCGGTCACACCTTGTTGGCCATGGGCGTCATCATCTTCCTACCGTTCACCATGCTCGTGGTCAAGTCGGTCCCGCTCATCCAACCGCGCAACTGGTTTGTCGTGCGCCCCGACCGCGATTGGACCCGCTTGATCAGCACGTTGTACTGGAATTACAGCGGCTTCGACTCGGCTGGCGCATATGCCGGCGAGATCCACTCGCCAAAGACGACGTACCCAAAGGCCATGATCCTGACCGTTGTCATGATTGCGTTGACCTATATCATCCCGTTCATTGCAATCTCGGGCGCCGACAAGCCGCATTATACCTCATGGGACGACGGCTCGTACACGGCAATTGCCGATGCTGTGGCCGGAAGATGGCTCTCGGTGTGGATCCTGGTGTCTTCTTTGTTCGGAAACCTCGGGTTATACGTGGCGGAAATGGCCAAGGACTCGTTCCAGCTCGCAGGAATGGCCGACTCGGGGCTTGCACCACCCTACTTTGCCAAGTAAGTCATGCGGTGATTGGTTTCTTGCATCGCGTTTTAGAAAGGGTATATCTCACCATCGGCGACCTGTTGCATGCGACTGGCTCAGACGCGACCCCGACCACGGCGTGCCTCGTCGAGCGATCATGTTGGGTTTTGTGATCATCGTGTTCATGGGGCTCTTTGATTTTGATTCGATCTTGGGAATTGACAATTTCTTCTCGGCATTGTCAACGGTTGTGGAAATGTGTGCCGCCGTGCGCATGCGGTTCTCGCATCCCGAGATTGAACGTCCTTACCGAGGTGCGTGGGTGGGTGTGTTAATGCCAGCATGGAGGGGACTGGAGAGGTCTGGTTGTATGATTGAACTAACGGGATGTCCCATTCCCAGTGAATCTCTCGGATCGCAATTTGCTTCTCGCGATGGTGCTGCCATGCGCGGTGGGAGTGTTTGTGATGCTGAACGAGTTGCTCAAGTCGACGACATGCATGGTCTTGAACCTCTCGTGTCTTGCGCTGGGGATTGTCTACCAGCGCTATCTTGCTCGCCATCCATACCACCACTACGATCGCATAGACACCCCGCATGTGCTCAAGGACTTGAATGTGGAGTACTGACAACACAGGACAGGGGTCAACGTGTTGTTTATGTATGTATTTGGAGGTGGCCAGAGCTCGTGGATGTGGATGTGGATGTGTGTGTGCTCTGTAGTGGGTGACCTGTTGGGACAATGAATGCACTGATGAAGAGTTATTGCGATTCATGCGAGTGTCGATTGAGTTTTGAGTTGTTGATCCTACCACCAAGAGCTTGGGCTTTGGTGTTTCTTCCCCCAGGCAAAGAAGATTAATGGGAGGACTCTGCCAATGGAACAACCAGCGTGCACGATGTGTTTCACTCTTTTGTGTGCTCGGCGTGTCGGGGGCCGGCCACTCCAGAGCATGAGCACGCATGAGCACTACGTCTGGGTAGACCCGATCTCTAGGATCTCCAATGGTTTTGGTTTCCCCAGTGCGAACTGATCCTGTGCTTGCTTGTGCCCAGTGCGCCGTTGTGCGGACAGCCTCTATAACCTCACGTAAGCGCACTCGCAAGCATGGGAATGGATAACTTGCTGATGGGATCACCCTCTGGCGAGAACCAGAGGGATTGGAGCTAGTGAACTCTTGCATTACCTACGTGTAGACCAGCTCAAGCATTGAGGAACTCGTCCAGGCTGATAAATCCGCTGAGGTGCCACCATGCCTCTTCTTCTCTCACCGCCGTTCAGCTTCTGAGAGTGGACTGGTTCCCGTCGAGTTCTTGAGTTCCATCATCTCCGTAAAGCCGGCATGCTGATCCGGTCCAAACCGCGTTCATGCTCTCGACGAGAACAACGCGGAGCTGGTTGGTCATCTGCTGGGATTCATGGGTTTGTTGGAACGGATGGGTGCTCGTGGAGTACGTTCAAGCGATTGTACCAGTTTGCTATGGTGAACTCGTACATCGCGACGATCTCATCGATGTCGCGCTGAACCTAACTACCGGACAGCCTGCTGCTTTACGATCGATCGGTTCCCAACTCGGGTTTGATTCAATGCTCTTGTATCGCAACTTGATCCTCGATCTCCGTCTCGTGTACTATGTCGTGGCAATGCTGCTCAAGGTCATGCACCAAGCGACGACCTGCCGACTATGAATCCTAGGAACGCATGGAGTCGAATCCCATTCGAACAAGGCAAATAGCTGCGTGAGTTCTTTCTGCAGTCGCGATGAACGTGGCCAAATGCACCTGGCTCCGTACTGATGGTGGGCTCGAACCATGCACGACGTGGTGTCATGCAACTGGCTGTCTGGAACTGTTGGAAAGATGTCACAGTTCAACCAACAATTGTGGCCAAATCCTTGGTCTGTTTATCTTCCAGCAGCGATTGCTCCAGCGACGACCGCACCGCAGTTGGCATCAATTGCTCGTCGATTCGTGACGCGGAATGGATATTGTTCGTTCAGCCTCGAGTGCGCGGCTCTTGCAGACAACCACGGCTCGATGTGCACCGCTTCATGCTTGGAACAATGGGCATGGCATGGGATTCCCAAGTGCTCGTCAACGCGAAATGGCAAGAGAAACGTCCGTGGTGGGCTCTTGTTGCGACGAGGTGGACCTCCAGGCATGGGAGAGAACCGTCTTGGATCCTTTATCACTCGAGCCGAGATTACATCATGTCAACGCAAGCAAGCAATTGGGTCTCCCAAAGCCATCTTTGGAATGCCTGCTGTTCATGGTGAGCTATTCTCGTGCTGCAACAACGCCCCAGCAGCCCACGTCGAGCTCACGGGACCTTGCACTTGTTTTCTTATCCACGACGGCGAATCAACCGATCAGAGTTGCGAGTGAAGCAACCAGCTGTAGTCGGTGAGCCGTACGGTTTGTGGGGGGGCGGGGGCGCTACACCTCGACCGTGAAGGATGCCGATCAATAGTGCGTTGGTAGCGCCGACCGACATGGTGCGTCTCAAGGCCAAACCAAAGACGGCGCGGATGATTCACACCGTGCTGCACCGCATTGTGCCGCAAAGTCGATACTCGGTTGATCGTCTCCAAGCGATCAACACGTACAGTCGAAGCACCCCGTGGCGGCGCAAGATCGCCGTGATCTGCATCACTCCTTTGCCAGCCAGCGTCATGTGCATTTTGCTCAATTTTCTCTTCCCACTGGCGTCCCCATCCCAAGGACTAGCCGCCAACTATGGGTTTTTCATCCGCATGTTTGCCATCACCGTGATGGCGGTGTTGGCGGCTATTTGGCAAAGAGAATTCTTTTTGCAAATCAAAGTGTCGCTTTGCCAGAGGCTTTTGATCTCGCTGGGCGTCGGGGTTTTCCACACGAGTTTGTACCTGGCGCTGCCACTAGCGTTTGGCGTGTTTCCAGTGCCGTTTTTGCCGATTGTCGCCGTGTTTGTCGTGTTCCCGTTGCCATTTGCCATCACGGTCATGTGTCGAGTGCTCAAACGACGCAGAACCCAGTCCAGCAGCGATTTCAAAACGACCGTCACCAAGTACAGACGTTTTTTGTTGTTTGAAGGATCGTTGTTGGCGATTTACACGGCCTTCACGCTGGGCTTCAAGAACACCAGAAAATGGTGGCAGACCATGTACGTGTGTCTGCTGCCCATCCTCAAGTACGTGTTGACCCAAGTTGCCAAACGCCAAGTGGCGCATCTCGAAGATGTCTCGGCCGAAAGCGTCGTGTTCTCGGTCGAACTGTTCAACTCGATGTACTCGTCCATGTGCATCTGCAACGCCACCAATCTACGCACCTCGGGACTGCTCATGATCGTCGACTTTGTGCACATGGCGTGGTCCCTGTACCGCATCAGCTTTCGCACTACCAATGTCGTCAATACCCTCGAACGACTTCTTCAGCAAGACCTACAACACCACGGCTCGCTCACCACGGGCAGTGGGGTCGCCACCAAGATTCTAGCGTCCGCGACTGGCAGGAAACCTTCCGACGAACAAGGGTCAAGAAAAGTCTCGGACGAACGCGCCTCGAGGATGGCGTCGAATGATCGTTTCTCAAGCACGCGGTACGAAAGCTCCCGGATCGCCAGTGAACGGCTCACCCGACAGCATGCGACGCCAAAGGAGGAGATTCAAGATGTGTTGGATTATTGCGTAGCCTTCGCCAGAGAACACCGCGAGGCCATTCGAAAGTACACCGACATCCGCGTCGATGCTTCCAACGGACTTCACTTTCGCAAAGAGAGTGTGTGGAAGGCCTTTTCCATCAATTCGATCATGTCGGAGCGCGACACGGGCACCTTTGTGTCGCCTGGAGCATCGTTTCATCTGCCACAGCCCCTCGGAGAATCCCAGGACGCTTCGATGCACAAACCCCGGCTTTCGTGCATCTCGGAGGACCAGGCGCATATCACGCGAGACCTGACCAAGCTGACAGATGGGTCCCAACCGCCTCGACCGACTCATGTGGCTTTGAGAAGGCTCTCGATACGCTCGGAAGACCAGGTGCTGACACTTCAAAGGCTGTCCAGTGGTGAAAACCGAGGTTCTCAGAAGCTGTTTCAGCATGTTTTGAAGATTGCGGAAGAACAAGTCGCGTCTTTCCAACAAATGTCGGATGAAACAGAGAACGAAGATGTCTACGACACACTTGTCGAGCTCTCGGTCATGGCGAAGCGTCAACTCGACACACTTCGACAGTTGTCAGCCATTACAAATGGAGAAACCAACCAACAACAAGCCCTAAACGAGGAGATTCTGGTGCGAAAGCTCGCGAGTGAAGCTCATATGCACGCCATGGCAGTGCGAAGGCTCTTGGACGTCGCCGAAGGTCAGAGCATGCCGACTCTGTCCAAGACTGCTGCTCTCAACAAGGTTTTCGAGGACCAGTTGGTGTCGATTCGAAGTGGATCACGATCGCCCGACACGGCCTCGAGCGTCATGGATTCACTCGAGAAGGCATCGGAAATGGACCAAGCACGCACTTCTTCAGCGAAAAGCACCGACCCGCGCATGGTGTCGCTTGGGCGCAACCTGGCATCCGATGGGGTCCGCACTTCGTCCGGTAGAATCACAGACAATCCCATGGTGTCGCTTGGTGGCATTGCAACAGTAGAGGAGACCCGCACCACGTCCATCAAACGCACAGAACACCAGATGAAGTCACTTGATAGAACTCCAACGACTGACGTTGCGCGCACGTCGTCAGGAAGAATCACCGACGACCGAAAGTTGTCGTCACTTGGTGGAATTCCCACCAAGGACGTTGCTCGCACCTCGTTGATCAAAAGCAAAGACGATCGAATGATGTCGTTAGGTAGAAGTCCCACCTCGTTGGGACAAACTCTCGCGACCGAAGCTCTGAGCTCTGGAGACCCGACTGGCGCACAGCCTCACCAAGTCCAATTCGCTGCACAGGACGCATCCGGTCCATTCGCGGGATTGATCGTCGACAATTACGCCATGCTTCCGTTGGCGCCCATGACCACTGATTTCAAGCTTAGCGAACTGGTTGTCCATGCCAACGATAAAACCAAGACCCAGTGGTTGTCCCACAACAGAAAAGAGCTTGAGTTTCTTCGAGAAGTACTCATTCTGCTGCATCTGACGGAGCGAGTCGTGTTGGTGGAGTACGTCGAAGCATTTGTGCCGATCTTTTATGGTAAGTGCTAGCACTCGTTTGTTCGTTGTGTTCACTGGTGCTGATCCTCGTGGATACGTTTGCACCCGTCCGTCCTCTTCTCTCCCTCCCGCCAGCATTGTATCTCTTCATGACGTATCACAGTCCAAACAAAAACAATTTCTACGGCATCAAAGATATGGACGAACACGATGTGATCCAGGCCGTTGGCAACACCGTCATGTATGCCGTGCTCGAGAGCCTTTCGCTGCTGATCCTGTCTGTGATCGTGCGCAGACGATTTGGCCTCAATGTGTTAAACTTGTTGGCATTTGTGCTGGAGACCCATTTCTTCAACGTTCAGGCCAAACTCTGGACGTTTTTCATCATCATCCTGAATCTCATGCTCGTGCACTGTGGTGCGATTGTCTGTTGGTGGATGGAGTTGCATGCAAACGGGAAGCTAACTCGTTGTTGTTTGTCGTACTGATCGCAGGGGTCGACTTGACGTTGGAATTCAAGGACAGGATCCACGTCTGAGTCGCGATCCAAGGATCTGATGGATGCTGGTGGTCACGTGCCCGGTGACTGATGGACGATCGAGTGATTGAGTTGATCGCCATGCATGTGGTCGTCATCAATGCTTTTGAGTGCACTGTTAATCCTGTCAATGAAGTCCGTTGCGCTTAGATCACATCGCAAACTCGCCAAAGGCGCACGGATCACCGCGTCCTTCCGACGAGCCAGACGAATGGGTCACTGCTTTGTTCATCAAGACATTTTCTGCCATTTGTTGCAGGATTCGCACGTGTTGATGATAACAACCGACCACAAGATCGGTGAGCAGTCCAACCTGGTGACGACGCCGTTTGAGGTCCGTTTTGGTGCGAGGCTTTGGCTGCACGGAAAGGTCATGACCATGAGCCCACTGGGGCTTCGACTGAAGGCAGGCTTTTGTGAGAGTCGCCGTCTCAAGACTCTCAAGCTGGATACGCTCCATGGTGCACCATCCTTCTTCAATGATGCGTACTCGAAGCTGCTTGACTGCTGGCTGGTTGTCATGAGTCATCTGGTTGTTGCCGTCGCCACTTCCACCAGGCAGTTGGCCATCGCTGTCTGCAACCGACTTCCACACGATCACCGACTTGTTGTTGAGTTGGTAGCGTTTGGCCGCCGTTTGCATTTGCACTCGCAGTGGACGACCTTCGATTTGGATGTCCAGCGGGAACCACATCATGATCTGGTGTTTGTCGACCATTAGTTGCTGCCAGTGGAACACAACACATCGGTAGAGTCAACACACACCGTCTGCTCGGGTCAGGATCGAGGACTGAACATCCAGCATGGTAACTCACCCGCCCCAGCTCATCGAATCGCTTCAGACTCTTCCACAGCGCATCACTCAGATCATCGATTTCAAAAGGAACGATCATACAGTCCAATATTTCCGTAAACAACAAATTGTTCTGCTTGGGATCGCAATGCACGCGCACGTCGTGCGTCAGAGTGCGCACTGCATCCAGTCCGTTGGCAGCAAACACTTTGTCCAATTGAAGTGACAGTGCGTCAATGTCTTTCGACATTTGATCAAATTGTTGTTGTGGCGCATGCACCGTGGGAGCAAAAAGCGACCGCGTCGTTGCAGTGTATTGGTTGGCTTCAAACTGGTGCAAACCATGTCGAGTCAGCACTGAAAACAAGAGATACCCTAGACAACCACAAAGCGAAGCAAAGAGACTTACACCCGCCGTTGGGGTCTGGCAGAGCACTTTTTCCAGACTTTTTGCCACTAGGAGCTGTCCTTCGAGTAATTGTTTGAGTCGTTTGTTTTCTTGCTGGGATTTGCGGACTTCAGCTCGTTGTTTGCGAGCAATTCGTTGCCAGACCGACGGAAAGAACGCCGCAGGTGGGTTCCCTGCGCGCTGGTTGTCTTCAAGCACGTGGTCTTCCTCGTCACTTGGGGTGCGTTGCACCTCCACCATGGAAGACGTCGAGGCACCAACACCCGCACCAGCGCTTGCAGGTGTAGCCATGGAGTGCACGACACAGGGTGTGGCGCTGATGGTTGGGCAGCTGGAACTCGTGCACGTGCAAATGGTACACGTCATGTTGCGTTGGCGTTTGAGCCGTGCGAGTTGGCTTTGGAGGTCTTTGACTTTGGATCGCAGATGCACTAATTCTTCTTTCTGTCGCTTGCGCGAGAAGTTGACCATCGGACTTTTCGTTGGCCGGTGGGTGCCACCACCGGGACTGGCCGGGCAACTCGACGGGGAAGCCGTCGAACCGCCAGTGGAGGAAGCCGAGGATCTACACGGAGAAGACGGCGCACTAGATGCACTTGTAGCCGGCGTCGTCGGGATCTGAAGCCTGTGGCGCGGCGAGGACGAGCAGGAGTTCGAACCGGCGCGAAGTCCCAGTCCCATCGCAGATGCTGGCGACGATCCGACGTCATCGCGAGTGGAAAGCGCTGCAAAGGTGTCGGCAAAGTCGGGACTGGCAGGCGACAGTGCAAGTGGAAGCGTCTGGATGGCAAGCGGCTCCGGAAGTGGTGATGGCACCGGCATCGGTGACGAGTCGTCCAACGTGTGGGTCCAGAGCTCCAAGTCGTCGCTGGGCAGGTTTGTCAACATCATGTCCGGGAGAAGCTCGTTGGGGTCTTGTTGTTGCGCTTGTGGATGGATGGATTGAACCGCTCCATCCACTGACAAAGTGTCGTTCGTCTGCTGAAGCAACCAACGCACCGTTTCTTTGTCTTCATCGTCGTCCAAACCACGTAGCAACTCATCCAACGACGCCGCCATTTGGTCCGCTCGAGCCATCCGCAAGAAGCAGAAGATCGCACTTTTGGTGAGGCCTCACTCAATAACATAAGCAAAAGGCACGCCCCCGACTAAGTACGAGTCTGTGGTGGAGACAAGTCCATGAGACAAGAGACGTGGCTATTGTACCTGCAGCACGCAGCCTGCACCGTCATGCAGACTTCCAGGTGCGGTTGCTGTTCGTGCCCGAAAGGCACCACACCGAGCGTGCAAATGTTTTAGTAGGAGAGCAAATGACCAATCAGTGCGTCTGAAAGTCTGGTACTACTACTACCTCCGATTCTCTCTCATCGTTGGCGGTGCCATCACCTCAGTGTCGATCGAAATGCTCTCTCTCTCTCTCACTTTCGTTGGAGAGAATCGACTTCGACGGTCGACCCAGGCGAGCTCGAGGTGACTCTCGGGCCACTTGAATGCTTTGACGACGCGTTTTGGTTGGGCATGAGGTCGGACAACTCGGTCGTACACGAGTAGAAACGTTTTCTTTGCCTTTCCTGAGTGAATCTTCGGACTCCTCATCCTCAACCAATGTAATTCGAACCACCGTTCGAAAGGCAGTCAGAAACGTGCCTGTTGTGTCGCTGTCATGTCCTCCACAGACGTCATCAAAGCGTCGCCAGCCCGTTTCTTTGAAATGGGACTTCTCATCCGTGACCAAATTCTTGACTTCCAGCACTCCTTGCCACACCAGTGTCGTTGCCAGGTCCATGCGGTCATTTGCGCAAGACCATCCGACCCACCAGCTGCAAGTTCTCACTGCAGTCTGGCACGTAGATCACACCGGCAATCACATTCTCACTCAGTTTGCGACTGAAATATATCCCACAGCCTTGCAGCGCGAGTTTCCGCGTCGCGATAATCGCCCACACAGCATCCACCGCGCGATCCAGTCGGAACGGAAGGTAAAGACACTTTATGACTTCTATGCCGCTAGGCTTGAGCTCAGTCACAAGTGTTGCATCATGGCTTGGTGTTTGCCAATGAACTGAACTCGACCTGCAATTGGGCTTGGACTTTTTGGAATCATACGTCGCAAACACCTGGTCAAGGCCGTGGAAAAGCGTGCCTGCTTGAGACAGGATCGGGTCAATCCAGTCAAATGCAAATCAGCTTTCGTCGTTGTTGGCTTCATTCACAAGGTGCGGATCGTTCAACATCACGAACACTTTCGGATGGATCAACCAGTAATGCACCGCTGCTCACAAGCCGTCTTTTCCAAACCGACCTTCCGGCGTTACAGCCGTATCGCTCCCCACAATCCAAGTTGTACGACAAACTTGAGCTGCTTGAGCTACTCCCACGTTCATCACTGGAATCCACGACCTCTTCTCGGCATTCCTCGCCTGATCCACTGCCGGTTAGCATGTGTTTGAAGTGTCGTTTTCGAATATGCTGCATCACTCGCACTTGGGTTTCCAGTTGCTGCACTTGTTGACGAAGCTCTCGTATTTGTTCATGTGGTCGCGTTGGCCTTGCCATTGCCAGTAGATTGGCAGAAGTGGAACCACACTACTATGGACGACAGCCACAAATACATCAGCCATTTGGTGGATGGCACGACTTGCCACCATCTCAAGCTCACCGTCACCACCACCACCATCACCATCGTGATGAGCTTCTTCTTGTGGGTGTTGGTGGGTATCACCGTGATGGGCTCGGATAAGGTTTTGTTGACTTGATGGACCAGGGTCGAGCAGTCCAGCTAGCGAACTCTCTGAGGACCCGTCATTGGGGTTTCGACGAGAGACATAGCACCGACAGGAGATGCACCACGAGACAAACAAAGCTCGGGCAACTGCGTTGTCCACACAGTGAAAGCCGCGATGGACGACATCGCGCCAAGTGGATCGCCACTTTGGCGCTTGCGCTCGCTGCCATGAGTGGCATTGCGCCTTGTGCACGTGGTCAAGACACGATTGAAGCCGGGGTCAAGCTGCAAGTCACGACCGACGCCATTCTGATCCGTACCAAGCCCACGATCCACTCCACCGCGGTGGGCCAGTACAACCACTGCGACATTGTCGACATGACGGCCGATGCGGGCCAATACGACGGGTACTTCTGGGTGCAAGTGCGATGGCATGGCAAGTTGCACGATGCGTCGTATGGGCCGACCATGGGCGGCAAGTTGTGGATGACCGATTATCCTGCCCCTGGGTGTTGAGTGCACGTTAGTCGTTGCGCGTTGGGTTTGAGAGCTGGCGAAGTCATTTGAGAAGGAAAAAAGTGGGTGTCTAATCTGATGCAACACGCTTTGCTTTGCGTTGCTGTGGGTAGATGGATGGAAGATGCACGTGTGCATCTGAGAACAGCGAGTGGGGTTCGTCACTACACTTCATCGTGCGATCCCACTCTGATGGATGAACTGACGATCTCTGGATGTTCCACACATGCTTCTTCAACCAGGCAGGTAGCATGTGGCATTTGGCATTTGGCATTTGGCTTTTGACTCCATTCGAGATGCCCCGATGGAGTCCAAGAAGAGCCAGCTAGGATGATCGGTGTCACCCAGGAGTCAATGAATGGCGTGCGCGGAAGAGTGTTTGTGGATCAGATGGCCTGTCGCCTTGGCGGCCGCAGTCTTTTGCCGCTCGACTCGGAGCATGTGCGTTGTCATTGTTCAATTGGCGGCTCCGTCATCACCACCAGATTCCTTGGTCAATAATCGTCCATTGTCTGCGTCATGAAGCTTGTTGCATTGAGCTCTGCGCTGGTTCTTCTGTTTGGCCTCGGCGCTGACGCCACCAACCAAGTGGAACAGGCCTATCAAGTGGACCAACTGGACCAAGTGGAAGCCTATGCCAAATTCCAAGTCACCGTCAGTGCCATCAAGATTCGCGTCAAGCCGTCGACCCATTCGACGGCTGTCGGTCAATACAATCACTGCGACACGGTGGAATTCGTGCAATACTACGGCCAGGCCGAAGGCTACGACTGGAACGTGGTCCATTGGCGTGGCAAAAACTATTATGCAGCCAACGGTCCGGTCGGCGGCGAAGCCTGGATGCTGCCGTATCCAGCACGTGGGTGCTAAAAGCTCTGGTATTTCTGTGTGTTTTGGTGCGGGTTGTTAGTATTGCCGAAGTCGCGTGGTAGCCGACGCCCACCACGCGAGCAACAGGCAGGAACAGAGGTTGTAGTCTGCTAACCACGCACAATGCAATGCAGTGCTTTGTGTTTTCCATTGGCTTTGGCTCCCGTATACCTGGCATTCGACCGGACATTCACTCGGAGAAACATGAGGAACAATCGTACTATATGCTCTTCTCGGGTCGGCTCTTTTGGCGACACACAAGAGTGTGTGCGACAGTTGGCGGGGGCAGGGGGGTTATGTCACACGCGATCGCGGCCCTGAGCCAACTTTACTGCTCTCGGCGCGTGGGAGACTGATGCTCGTCATTTTTCAATTCTCTCCATCCCAAACTGATCGTATGTCATGAAGCTTCTTGGATTGAGCTAGCGCTTGTTCTTCTCATTGGACTTGGCGTCGGCGCGGACCAAGTTGATCCAACGGATCAAGTGAATCAAACGGACTACGCGGAAGCCTACGCAAGATACCAAGTCATCGTCAATACAACCACTGCAACACGGTGGACTTCGTTCTCTACTACGGCCAGGCCGATGGCTACGAATGGAATGTGGTCCATTGGGGTGGTGAGAACTATTATGTGGCCAACGGTCCCATTGGTGGCGAAGCCTGGATGCTTCCGTATCCTGCCAATGGCTGCTAAGCCCCGATGCCTCCAAGGCTTTGTGGTGCATTTGCTCCACCTGTGTTTGTGTTTGGCTTTTGCATGAGTTGAGTTGTGGAAGGTCGAGGTGGTCCATTGGAGCTACCAACCGCGATCAGAGTTCGATCGAGTTTTAGCGTTCTAATCCATCAGTAAAAGTGAGACTGTGATGACTGCTACATCTTCAGATGTCTCGTTGACGTGGCTCCGAGCAAAGAGAATTGACAAGGAGCATACTATCACGAAACGGCGTTTGTTTCGCGCGTAAATGTGAACAACCGTCCCATACTAAGCCACCACATCTGAGACGCTGTAAAACGAATCCGGTCAAATTCCGATCCAAGTTCATGCATAGCAGCAGGAAGTACAGATTGGAAGCTTTCCGATGATGCCTTCAGCAGACCCAAAGCATGTCTGGAGCTTAACAACGACCATTTTGAGGACTCCACATCGATCCATTCTTCCACAAAAAGGGAACGTTTTACAGGAAAGACTCCGTTGTGGGATAAAAAGCGACGTGCAATTCATCTTTTGATGGTTTCAACGTCCAATTCGATTGTCTGTGGGCTCAAATTCAAATTGAACACGCGGGAAAAAGTCGAAGAGTGTCTCAAACATGAGAAAAAAAATCTTGCAATTATCTGATATGTATATGTATAAAACTGGTGTAACTGAAACGATCACTGCTTCTTGCATCTTTTGCTCTTGATGCATCGCGCCGCTTCTGCTTCCTCTTCGGTCGGATTTGGTAAAGCTTGTTGTCTCGATACTCCACGGGTACGAAAGGAACGACGTTTGGGTAAATGTCTGCGACTTTCTCGCTCCGGTGCTCCCGTTGTTCGATCAAGATAGACCGTTTCATGTGGTCGTTGACACGAGTGATTCTGCTGTCGAGTGAGCATAACTGACCATCTTGGTGATGAGCGCGTGGTTGCATACCAATCTAGAATGTTGAAGCCTGCCCAACCGAATTATTCCGTTCATAACAAGAAACTGCTGGCGATGAAGTACGCCTTGAGCAAGTTCCGGTCCATCTTTTTGGACCACGCGTCCCTGAGATATGCTGTGATAGCTCCACAAATATCTCAACGAATGACTCGGTGGCTATCTTTCTATGCAAAATTCAATTTTGAACTCAGATGCAAGCATAGAAAACTCACGCCCTTGCAGTGGAGTCGCTCGAACGATTCCACAGCAAGCTCACCACAACAACACAGGAGTCCTCGTGTTTGTGGACTGTTTCAGCAAAATGGTCCACTAGGCTCCTGTGACGAAGTGAATGTTTTTTCCTAAAAGGATTAACAATCGGACTTCATTCATCCAATGAAAAGGGTATAGTATACAAATAACTCAATGACTCCAAA
>JAMFLO010000347.1:0-34896 GCA_027475765.1 Paralagenidium karlingii
CACCAGTTTGACGTCGGCGTCAGCAACTGCTGGATCAGTTGCAGACTGCTTCAAGTCTGGCCTGCGTGAAAGCGCATCGGCGATCACGTTGAGCTTGCCAGGCTTGTTCTCAACGGAGAAATTGTACTCCGCAAAGAATGACAGCCAACGAGTCATTCTTTGAGACAAGTGGGGTGTCTTCACAGCAGTGCGTAAAGACGCATGGTCTGTATAGACCACAAATGGTTTTGTGACGAAGTGGATATTTTCCTGAAAGGATGATAAGTGAGGTTTGTTTATCTGATATGTTATACAAACAACCCAACAGTCTCATGAGATTTCAGGAGACTCAGAGCCGAACAATAGGATATGGGTATTCCAGTTTAAAACTGATGAGACAAGTGTCGAGCGGAAAGAGCCAACAAGAAAAGAAGTCAGGAAGAGAAGCCAAAGACATATGAACCAGACTACTCAGCGGAACTCAAGGAGTATGTGATGGGTGAATGAACAGAAGACAAGAGCTCAAGAGAAGAATGAAACAATGACTTCATCAAACAAGTTCAGTGATCAAAAAAATGGAGTTATATTGATGCCTTTGTGGTGTGAAACCAAACAAGTGGGTAATGGCAATTATGATGGAGCTGCATTTCATTCTATAGTCTCCCTTAAGTGCTGTGCGTTGGTGTGTTGGTCCGGGTGTATCGCAAGCTCATGAACAACACGGAATCAGACGTGGTGGCCGTCAAAAGAAGACGCAGACTCTGGCAGGAAGGCGATCGTGATGAAAAATCACTGTTGCTGAATACAACATGTGCAAGTACACCAAAGAAGCCCAAGAGCACTGGATACCAATTGTGATGCTGGTCGTCCAGTGGAAATGGAGTCTTTTCCATGTGCTGTTTTGATCCGATCGTTTTCCAGCCTTGCGATTGTACCAAATGCCGTTGGTCAAAGCCTTGTTGCGAGGAGAACATGCATGAGGTGAACTCAAGTGGTGGGACCTTGGTTCAAGGCCTAAAACGATACCAACATTTCAGCACTGAGGGGCAAACCATTGTCAAGCGCAATCCCAATAGAAAGCAAAAGAAAGAGAAGCGCAAGACGAGATAAGCGTTGCGATCCCCTCTAATGGACATGCTCAAGGCAACAACAACAACAACGACAGCAACAACAGCAACAACAAGAAACGAATGGAAGTGATTCAGAGTGGACTTACATTGGATGGCTGAAGAGAAACACAAGTCAAGATGATGATGGTGCGATGACAAGTTGTGACCAAACAAGCGTTTGCGGTTGGTCCAAGAAGACTTCCAATGCTTGGAAACAGAGTGCCAGGCGCCCCTGGTGTTCCTGGTGTTCCTGAAGCCATATGAACGTTCCGCAGTCTTGGGACCCAGGTGTCTCCAATATTCCTGAAGCCAGGTGAACGTTCCGCAACCTTGGGGCCCAAGTATCCCCAATATTCCTGAAGCCATATGAACGTTCCGCAGCTTTGGCGTACAGATGTCCCAAGTGTTCCTGGTGTTGTGAATGGCTTTGATATCTTTGATGTCCCCAATGTCCCTGGAGTCGCTGAAGCTATACGAAGCTATGTGAACGTTCCGCAGCTTTGGAGTACAAGACATCAAGAGAGTATGAAGGCAAATGAACGTCGCTCGACCTTATGGTATCGGTACCAACTTTGATTCACTGCGAGTGGACAGACCTGAAGTACCAGTACATACCATCGCCCCAATTCGGGACGGTGTCTACAGTATTGTGATTCAAACGGCCATATCAAGTCTTGAGTGGAATGACGCAATCAATTCGTGAGTTCAAGCGACAAGGACAGACCATGACATCAACAAGAGAAACAACAAGTTATGAAGGTTTATCAAATCTCCACACACAACCAGCCACTCGACGTCTACCATGACCAACGACAACATGAGATGACGCCCAAGGGAGTCAGATGAATCAGATTTGAACCACTAGGAGGAGACAGACGACAAAGCAAAGAAGAGTGTAGTGATAGAGAGAAGTCTTTTTCCTTTAAACCCCCCCAAGTCTTTCTTTCCAAGTCTTTCCAGCCACAGGATTCTGTGGCTGAGCTAAAACTCTTTTTAAGTCTTTTTGGGGATCTCCCCATACTGAAACCAAGTCTATTCGGCAGTTACGCGGCATTTTGCGCGTGACCAAGTTATTATTGTGTGTTACTTCAGGCTTCGG
Source organism: Paralagenidium karlingii (assembly GCA_027475765.1). Classification (NCBI taxonomy): domain Eukaryota; phylum Oomycota; class Peronosporomycetes; genus Paralagenidium; species Paralagenidium karlingii. The sequence continues at coordinate 2,188 of JAMFLO010000347.1, forward strand.
TTGTGAAGAAGTTTGTGAAGTAAATACAAGCCAAGGGGCAATTACACGGATAGAGGACGGATCGTTTCCGCATAGTTCCTCGCGTACTTATGCAAGTACGTCGACAGTCCAAGGAACTGGCGGAGCTGCTTCTGGTTGTTGGGCACCGGCCAATCAACAACAGGTTTGATTTTGTTGGGATCGCAACGCACCCCGTTGCGACCCACGAAATCACCAAGAACTGGGATTTCTGGTGCTCCGAATATACATTTCTGTATATTCGGAGAGCTTTTGCTTGCGCATTAGCTCTGGCACTCGTCGAAGGTGCCCTCGATGCACCTCGACGTCGGACTTGCCTCCTTGAGCGTGACTGTGAATAAACACATCGTCGAAATAGCTCGGAGCAAAGTCTCGAACTGGTCGCAATAGATGAGTGATGCATCTATTGAAGGTAGCAGGGGCGTCCTTCAACCACTGTGGCATCACTAGCCACTCCCAGAGCATGCCGCTCGGGGTACTGACCGCCGTGAGAGGTATATCACTCTCACGCATGAGAATTTGGTAAAAACCATCCCTCAGGTCGATCGTATTGAAGATGGTGCTGCCTTGCATACCATCATCAGGACGTCTTTTCTCGGTATAGGCGTCTGCGCTGGTATCGTTGCATCGTTTAACTTGATGAACGCATGAACATGTGCCACCCTCCTGTGGATTTCTTCACACAGAAGGGCGGACTCGATTGCGGATATTTCGACTCACGCCCTTGTCCAGCGAGTCTTCTCTTCTCGAAGAACTCGTCAATGGCCTCCACTTGCTCGCGAGGTAAGGGCCATTGTCGCGTGACACAGTACTTCATGAGGTCAATCTCATGCCGCGTCCCTTCTTCTGACGGAGGCTCGGCAGGCACTTCGTCTGGAAAGACGTCCTGGAACTCCCTCAAGTCTCTGTAAAAGGGACTTGACTTCTTGAGCGAATCCCATCCTTGAGATTCGAATCGGTGGATCTTGGTATCCATCTCACCGTCTTGTTGCAGTTCAACGGTGATACTGCTGAGATGGTTGCAGGGTCGCACGTCATCCCTGACGACTGCTGGTCCGTGATCGGTATTGACGATCACGCAAACCTGCTCAATCCGACCTTGACGCAGATCTCTCATGAACTGTTGGCGGTTCATGCGCGGCAATGCAGTCAACTCTTCAGCTGACCGAGGAGGGTTTTCAACCGTGACCAAATGGTTGGCGAATTGGGTGGTCTACCCAACTCCTTCCACTACATTGCACCGAATGGTGTCAATGTTCTTGTCGTGATCAGTGACAAGGTCACTTGCACTTTTCGAGGTGCAGTGCTTCGCGCTATCGATTACAGCGCGCCCTCGTTTCTTCTTCTTCTGGACCCCTTGTCGCCTTATGGCAAGCGAAGGCGTGGGCGTAGAATCAACGATGGAATTATCGACACCCGTTGTTCTCTTGTTCTCAGCTGTTTCACCTGGAACGCCTGGCTGTTTGTCGCCAGTTCCTGATTCGTCTTCGATAACCTCTCGAAGACGAATCAGGAACTGGCGACAGTTATCGTCTTGATCTCGACCATGTTGGCCACCTCCAACATGGGACCTCGACCATGTTGGCCACCTCCAACATGGGACCTCGATCATGTTGGTCACGCCCAACATGAGAGAAACCTCGATCATGCTCAGTGTGTCGAGCATGAGAGATGCCATGACAACATTCAGAGTGTTTCGCCTCACTGGATGTTGAACACTTGCTTGGAGTAGCAGCAATCGACTGTGGAGAAGACACAACCGTCATCAAGCAATGGTCTTGATGGCCATTGACCGACTTGAGTGTCAGGTCGTTCCAATTCACCTTTGGTCGATATCGCCGAATCCACGGCATACCCAAGATGCAGTCAAATCGTTCGTCCAAGTCTAGGACAACGAAATCGCCGTCAGTTACGACTGACTTGCGCGTCACTCGCAGAGTCAATCTGACAATGCGCTTCGGAACTGTGAGTACAGTGCCGTCAGCCAACTTCACACGAAGTTCGGCTACAGGATCATCGGTGTTCGGTTGCCGTTTGATCCCGATTTTCTTCAGCGCTCCGGGGCGGATGAAGTCGTTCGACGCTCCGGTGTCCAGTAGCGTGTGCAATGGGATTGTCGAACCCAATGCACACGAGTCGAATGTGATGAGGTTGGACTTCTCATCAAATTGGTTCAACCCGACCTCAGTCGTGGGCTGCGGTGCATTCGAATGTGGACTCGCCACATTCGGAGCAAATTTCTCCTCGACAACACGTGCACCTCGCGTAGGAGTGCCACCGGTAGGGCGCCAACCGGGATCGGAAGATTATTTGCTTCTGCACGCCTGCGTTGGAGCGGAATCGGTTCCCTCCAGCGCGGCTTCGCTCAGCACCCTGTGCTGGTGCACGCGCTTGCGCGAGTGGTTTTGAACGACACTCGCGAGCCATGTGGCCTCGCTTCCCACAGCGGAAACAGGTCACTGGCGCGTTCGTCGATGGCCCCACATCGACGTTGCCAAACTCCATCGGCTCGGGTCCATTTGGACGGGGCCGAAATGGAGCGCGCGATGGGTGCGGAATCACAACGGCACCACCATCGCGGCGTGATTGGCAAAGAGAAAAACCCTCTTCGAGGGCTCTTGCCATCGCGGCTTCGAGAGTAGCTGGATACTCTCGGAAGAGTTGAGTTCGGACTGGGCCATCTCTCAGTCCGTTCAGAACACAGAAACTTGTGTTGGTGGGTCGATGGGCTGGTGTGTTACGCCAGCTACCAAATATCGGCATTCGTGCACGAACTCGTGCAGGTAGCGCTTGCCTTGCGTGAAACGTAAGAAGCGAGAGCGAAGACGGAACTCGTTCTTCGGAGGGAATAATGCGAACTCAAGTTCTTCCCAGAACTTGGAGAACGACGAAAAGAAATATTTGTCGGTCATGAGTTTTCATAAAGCCCATGTCTTCGCTTGTCCAGCAAGTTTGGACAGCGCAAATGCAACTTTCTGAAACTCATCAGAAAGTTGGCGAGCTTGGAACGCAACCGCAAGCTCGGCGAGCCAGTAACGAAAGGGTTCACCCTCGTTGCCACGGAAGAACCCAACTTCCGTCTTCAAGGGTCGCAAAATCGGCCCTTGGAACCCTTGCGCTTGTGGCATGGGCCTTGCAGGTGCAGTGAACTGCGTTTGCAGTCCGTCGATCTTCGCAGCAAAGTGCTGAAGCGCTTTGTGCTGATCGTCGTGTGGTCGGTTAAGGAGATCCTTGACCGCAAAGACACCACAGACGTCTTGCATCTACTGCAGACGAACCCACTCCTCGTCCGAGAGAAAAGCGAACGCGCTTTCCTCAAGGACGTGGACTTCGCCCTTCGCAGGTGTTTCAAGTGATGAAGCCATCACTTGTCTTAGTGGATGATGGAGGGCCCACGCACACTCCCTTTCACTTCGAAGCTTCCGAGCAAGCTTCGCACTTCCACTAAGCGTGACGTGTGGACGGGCCGCAAAGTGCTATCAGGTGTAATGGGAGTCAAGCTGCGGCTCCCAGTACAGCGGCTCACACTGTGAATTGCATTGAGGAAGCGTCAGGCACACAGTGGAAGAGAATAGAGTCTTCTCAGCAAGGTGAGGAGCGCCTTGCTGTCTTGGTGGGACTTGGAAGAAAGGAAAGTAGTGTTGATTTGAGCTGTTGCCAAAAGGCGTAACAGCTTTAGTGTTGTCTACACTATGCATACTAGTGTATACTACACATGCAGATAAGTACGATATAGAGTAGTAACTTGTATAGTGAGGACACTATACATGAAACGGATCAGCGGAGCTCTAATAGAGTTCCGTGTGTGGACACATGTGATGGGATCCGGAGGTGTTCCGAATGTGGCACCAAGATGGAGGAACATCAAGGTGGTGTGGTCCCCATTACACTTCGACTTTGCCATATCCACTTGCGGCATTGACAATGTGGAGTACGTGTTGACAGCTGAGGAAGTCCTTGGGTTTCAGGTTTGGTTTGATATTAACTGAAAATAGGGCCCCTGGCACATGTGCTGGTGCGATTGAACTCGTATCCACTTTGGCTTATTCTGAGCGAGTCTGTTTCCCTTCGCGACATTCTATGCAGTCATCGTCGTCTTCCTTGTTGGTGATGTGCACGCCAGTAGCCAACCCAAGTGTAACGTAACTCTTGCGGGTCTGCTACACACTTTGGCAAAGAGGAAGAGGAAGACTTGGAGTTACGAAACCACTTGCTGTTCGGAAGACATTCGAAGACTTGCTTGTCACTTGTGAAGTTCAATTCTGAGCTTTAGAGATTAGTCCTAACTCTACGGGCTAGTAATCGGGTAGGATACCTAATAAGAACCTAGAGGAAGTCCCAATATAAATATAGACTGGTTCTGATCTGTTCTGATCTTGTTCCTAACGACGGGTAAGTCTATTCAAGGAATCAACATTAACAGATACTAACGAATACTGTTACACCAATGGTTTCTAACGTATCACTGTGTTTGGCAACAACCCTCACCCTCACACTACACTATCTTCTGTCTCATCTTCTGGACACTAGTCCACAGTAATAAGCAAAGTATCAAGAAAGAGATTCGCTTAGTCGATATGGGGCCCGGTCACAGCTCAGACACAGCAGGCGATCTATTGAGCAGCAAACAAGTCTTTCGTAGGCGTGGCAATATATAGTTATTACCATTGTGGTGGATCAAAATCCTCTGCATCACCGCTTGTAGTGACAAGAAGATGGTGTAGTTTTAAGCTGGGAAAGCTTTTGGTCTTCTCCATGCTTGCGTTCATATATATTCTTTCTTTCCTTTGGCAGATTCTCTGCTCGTTTTCTGATGGGGATACCACTCATCCGTTGTTGCACGAATGTTTCTGAATGTCGTTAGAGATTTAGAGATTTAGGATGTCGCCAGAGATGATAATAGAGCGCGACAGGCACTCAACCTCCCAAAGTTTATATTCTGAGATTGGTTCTATTTCGATCCAGAAGGTTGAGTTTACTCATGCATCAACGCAAATTGCGTCTTCCGCTCACTGCGCCCAAGCAACGCAAGTTCGTTGGTGCAGGCTTCCGAATCGGTGGCTTTGCTTTGCTATTTGGTGCTGTTCTCGTGCTTGGTGTCCTCAATCTCTATCTGAATGCATCGAAAGCCGTTGACGATGTGCCCGAAAAGGCGCGCATCATCAGAAAGCAAAAGCTTGCCAGAATCCAGCAACTCCAGAATCGGTCGGGGCTGCTTCAGGAAACCGACAAACAGTGTGCGCATGTCAATGCTTGGCTGGCGGAAAGACGTCAGTGGTCGGTGAATGATGACGAGGACGCAATACTTGACGAGTTGGATCGTGTGTTGCTGGAAGAGATCCCGTCGCAGAATGGCTTGTTGTTGCATCAGACGTGGAAGACAACGTGCATTCCGAGCGCGAAGAACGAGGCAGTGAAGTCGTGGTTGGAGAAAGACGCCAATATCCGGATTGTGTTTTGGGAAGACGAGGGTATGGACACGTGGGTGCGAGTGCATTTTGCCAACACGGACGTGGAGCGGTTGTGGGATCTGTTTGGCGGTGATAAGCTCACTGGTGTGAAACGCGCCGACTTCTTCCGGTTGTTGACGATGTTTTACTACGCGGGTCTGTACATGGACCTTGATGTGATGGCGTTGCGTTCGTGGCAGCCGTTGTTGGCCGAGTTCGAGGCACTGGTGGCGTGGGAGCCTGATTGGGCGATGGAGAAGTATGGTTGGGTGCCGGGTGAGCCGAAGACGCATATGCTGGTTGGTTTATTGGCTGCATCTCGGCGTTTCCACCCATTCTTTGAGTACGCTTTGATTCATGTGATCGACATGTCCATTGACGATCCGGTGTACGCTCAACGGTGTTATCCGGTGTATTGCACAGGGCCAAAGGCAGTGGCGGGTGCATTTGCGGATTACACGGGTGTGTGTCACGACAAGAGTTTACACGACTTGGAGAATCGTTTGATCAACACGAAATGCGACGAGTGTTTTGCGGTTCATTTGGGAGGCTGCACGTGGTGCGATAACGCGGTGATCAACTCATGTACTCCGATCGAAGAGCTTGTTCCGAAGGATCGATTGGTCTTGCCACGTGATTATCTGTTGTAGACGTATGACGTTCTCGCGCAAAACATATAGACAAAGTACTATCCTAATAGCAGGTTGCTGAGGTCGAGTTCCACGCAAAACTGCGCTCATTGGGGTGACACAAGATGGAACGCTTATACAAGATTTTGCATTTGTTGTGAGGGGTTGGCAAGGCAATCGGTTCAATTCCACGAGTGCTCACAGGTGGACCATCCATCCTGTGAGCTCAGTGTGGTCACCTCCCTCTCCGCTGACAACAGAAACTATTCTTCCCTGAAGTTGAATAGTCCTGCCGACTTTGCTTCTTGAGATCCAGGACGACAGTCACTCACCGATGGACGCACAAGACCGAACCAACAGATGTGTAAAAGTGTTTTCTACCCGGCATTGATTCCGCATATGAGCAGGGGAAAGGTTTTGATTGCACCATACGCTGGTGAGCAATCGGCGAGCGTTCTCAATACCAAATAGCGATCGGGCTTTGACGATCTTCAGCGTCGTTGTCCGCGTTGCTCAAGAGCAAGCAGAGCAGTGTTCCCAGGGAAAACAAAATGAGAGTCAACAACTCACAGAAAGGTCATCAGTTCCTTACTTAGTGTTCAATCAACGATATCGAAAGTCGAAACCCCGTTCACAACTACTCCGGCGCGCTACACCGCCTATTTCATCAATTCCGAATTGCGATCAAAGGGTTTCTGGAGGCACTGCCTGATGTTGTGTTCTTTCTTACTTTTTTAACGGAGATGATGACCCATGCAGGCCGTATGGCAGGCTCTCGCTCGCGGTGCGCAGTTGCTCTCATGGTTCTCGAGGCACTTCCTGAAAAACTCGTCACATGAATCATCGCACGCTGTGCCTCTCTCGAAGCTTTCTTGAAGCTCTTCTTCTGCTTGAGCTTTCGCGACAGCAACCAGCAGTGCCGTGGCGATCATCACGAAGGTTGATTTGAGTCCCATTTGCTGCGGGGGGGGAGAGGGTGCAGTCAAGAGTCTTGTTTGGAGCGACGAAAAGCAATTTGAAGAGTGAGCATTCGCTCTTGTTGATCACATTCAAAGAGCTGATCGGGTTCCTCGTTGCTCCACGGGATCATCACCTTGCAAAGCATGCTGCAAGTTGAAGCATCCAACTCGAGTTCGCTACTGTTGCACCTGGCGAATCTGCTTCTGGACGTCATACACATTGCGTTGCAGGAGCGTCCAGATCACTTGTCGCGTCTCTCTGGTGGCTTTGAGGACACCATCACCTTCTCAGGATTCATTTTGTCAGTAAAGTCCGCCATGGATTCAACGCTCTGGTTGGGTGGTAGCGCCGCCAAGGTTTGCTCATGAATTGGCTATACAACTCGATCAAGAGTCGATGATTGTTGATTGCGTACACTTTATGGGGACTTCTTGGGTGCCTGTATAGGGTATCCTCGTGACTTGAAGTGGTGTGACTGGAAAGTTGAAGCATGAAAAGGTGTGCAACGCGTGGCTCTGGATTCTTCGCTCCAACGCATCATCACGGATTCTCAACGGCTCGCAAGCATCGGAATTCGAAGAAGCAGACATCGGAAGCTCTTGCATCGGGTTCTGCAGAAATGAACCCCGCAGTCATCATCTCATGAACGAGCTACAAAACTAGGCTTTACTTGGGCTGCTCTTGCGCGTTCACAACAAGGCCATCTAGAATCCCGGCTGAAAGACACTCAGTTCACGTGGATTTCGCAAATGAGTTGGATACTACTGATTGTACTTGAAGGTTGATCTAGCTTTTCAGAACGTTGCGAGATAAGTTGTTGACACAACGACCTCAGCTTGAAGATCGACAACTTGTGCTACCACGCAGGGAGGGAGCTGCTCTGCCAGGTTGATTTTGTTCAGTTGGTATATCATTTTATTTGATCTTTCGCTGTTCTATCGAGTGATCTGGGGGGAAGGAAGGTGATTCAAGACAAGTCACCGACACTGAAAGAATCTAATTGATCTCTCCATTGAAAACAGAACCTTGTTGTCGACACATGGGATCACTGCAGTTGGCTTTTCACGACAGTGGTCAATACGAAAACAAAAGCAAAGAGATCATCAACAAGAACCTTGAAGAGACTTCTTCAGCAAATCGCTCACAAACTCGTATGTGATACCAAGAATGGACTCGGCCTCGTTGGGCATCTTGGTGTACGCGTGCCAGACTATGTCGGGGTGTTGCTTCTTCGAGTCGTTCACCCATTCGCCTCCGATGATCTCGTTGGAGCCATCCAACTCCAACAAATACTCGTATACCAGCTCCTTGGTGGCTCTATCGATGGCTTCTGGATTGGACACCAACGGACCATCTTCGTAACCTTCGTGGATGTAGTTGACGCTCATTTTGACGTATTGTAGTTGCACAGCGTCGGGATTGATCTCGTTGTACGAAGGAATCTTGAAATACCTCGAGGCAGCGTCATCAGGCTTCATCAGTGTGGTCCGTTGGATCGAGTAGGAGCGTAATGCATAGTTGAAAGTTGGCACTCCGGCGTCAACGTCCAGGATGAGACTTTTGCGGAAGCGACCGATGACATTGGCCAACAGCAGGTGAAACACGTGGGGATCGACGTCTCGTCTAGCTGGAGCGATGTATCTTCCAAACCTGTCCAATCCGTCGTTTGTGAATTCAGTAGAAGTTCCCGAAGACACGATGAGGTAGCTGGGGTCTGGTGCCGTGTACACGTGACTCAACAACGCTTTGATGTCCAGCACGCGGAATGTCACCTCATTGATAGTGACCGGACACTTGGGCTCTTCTTCCACGAGTGACGCCGAGGTCCAGGCATCGCAAATGCCATAGTATCGAGGTATGCACAGTCCTTGTGAGGAGTCCTTTGCTTTGCCACAGAGATACAGATAGGGCTCTTTGGCACAGTCGTCGTCACTCCAGCAAGAGCCCCCATGGTCTTGGAGGTTCTGTGCATACCGTCCTAGTCCACCTTTGTCCGAGACGAGTTGTTCAAACTCGTTGGCGTCTTGTCCTGTGGCCATGGCGTATTTCGCCGCCGCACTAGGTTCATTCTTGTTCCATTTCTGGTTGATGTCGTCGAGATACACGGGCCAATCACTGGAGGGCCATGGGATCTTGTCAACTTCCTGCTTGGCGAGCGTCTCGGCGATGGTCACCGCATTGGTCTCAAATTTCGCCTTGAACAGCGTCTCCCAGTCGCTCAGATCCGCCATGTCATGCACCAACTTGCCATGCAATTGCTTTCCCAAAGCGATTTCGAGACCATTGTGAAAGCGGCGAAAAGTGCCGCTGGCGTTGCGAAACTGGACAAGCGGAACCCCAAACGGAACTGCGCCGGCCCCCTGAGCCAATGGCACCACCAGGAGAAGTACTGCCGCCACCGTCACACCAAGCGCTTTCACAGCATGAGTGTTCATCTGGCAAACCCGCATTTCTCTCGCACGAGTCTTGCGATCAGATCTGATCAGGGAGGAGATCAAGTGTCCAACAACCCCACGCTTCTGATCATGCCATTCTCATCCGTTCCCACGGAATTCTCGAACCATGAACGTTCATGGGACATGCGAAGAGGTTGCCAACAGGTCGCAAAAACGGGGATCCGGCGGTGTCCAGACATCCCTGCCGCCGTTGGTCTTTCCACAATGGCGTCCACTTGGTTTTCTCTTTTGCTTGGCCATCTTTGAACAAGATTTGCGAGAGTTTGGGTCCAAGAAGCTCACAACCAGACTGCCGATCAAACGGATCCGTTGCGTTGTTGCATTGTTGCGTTGCCCAATCATGCAAGCAACGTTTGTACTGATTGCCATTAGCTACTCTATGACGGCGCCAAACACTCATAAAACACAGCAACCACTTCATGTTTTCGCGTCAACAAGAACCTTGAAGAGACTTCGTCAGCAAATCGCTCACAAACTCGTATGTGATGCCAGCGTCGGACACCGCATCGTTGGGCATCTTGGTGTACGCGTGCCAGACTATGTCGGGGTGTTGCTTCTTCGAGTCGTTCACCCATTCGCCTCCGATGATCTCGTTGGAGCCATCCAACTCCAACAAATACTCGTATACCAGCTCCTTGGTGGCTCTATCGATGGCTTCTGGATTGGACACCAACGGACCATCTTCGTAACCTTCGTGGATGTAGTTGACGCTCATTTTGACGTATTGTAGTTGCACAGCGTCGGGATTGATCTCGTTGTACGAAGGAATCTTGAAATACCTCGAGGCAGCGTCATCAGGCTTCATCAGTCTGGTTTCTTGGATCGAATAGGAGCGCAACGCATAGTTGAAGATCGGAATTCCGGGATCAATGTCTAGAATGAGACTTTTGCGGAAGCGACCGATGACATTGGCCAACAGCAGGTGAAACACGTGGGGATCGACGTCCCGCCTTTCAGGAGCGGCATATCGGCCAAACTTGTCCAGTGAGTCGCTGGTGCCATAGGCGCAGAGCTTCCCAGACAATGCATAGTTGTAATTGTACTTCGAAGCGGTGTACACTAGGCTCAAAAGCGCTTTGATGTCCAGTACGCGGAATGTCACGTCGTTGATGGTGACCGGACACTTGGGCTCTTCTTCCACGAGTGACGCAGAGGTCCATCCATCGCAAATGCCATAGTATCGAGGTATGCAGAGTCCTTCGGAGGAGTCATTTGCTTTGCCACAGAGATACAGATAGGGCTCTTTGCCACAGTCGTCGTCACTCCAGCAAGAGCCCCCATGGTCCTTATCCTCCGCATACTCCACCCCACCGTCATCCGAGATGAGTCGTTCAAACTCGTTGAGGTCCAGACCTTTGACTCTGGCGAATTTTGCTGGCGCGCTGGGCTCATTCTTGTTCCATTGGTGGTTGATTCCATCGCGATACACAGGCCAATCGCCCGAGGGCCATGGGATTCTCTCCACTTCTTGTTTGGGGTATTTCTCGGCGATGGACATGGCATTGGTCTCGAATTTTGCGTTGAACACCGCCTCCCATTGACTCAGACTCGCCAGACCCGACAATGCATCCTTTCCAGAGTCAGCGATCGCGATCGGGCTCTTCTGGTTGTGTGGATTTCCAGGTGACCCGTGAACAGAAGAGTCGGATCTTGTCGCGTTGGCTCCATGCATCCAGAGCCCCACTGCATGTGGTGTACTGGGAGGTGACTTCTCGGGACGGTAAACTCTGCTGCCATTCAAAGAGATCCCCACGATGGCTTCCAGTCCGTTGCGAAAGTGGCGAAAGGCGCCGCTCGCGTTCTTCAATTGGACAAAAGGAAGATCAAGGCGTTGCGCATGGACGTCGGGAGTCTGCAGCGTCACCAACAACACCACAACAAGCGCGAACGCTCTCGCCGCGTTCGATCGCATAGCCAAAAAAGCCGTCCGCTTTGCTGGCTCACTGGCCCCACACTGCTTGCTTCACGTCTCCAAAGAGCAGCAGCAGAGCTGATCAAGTGATTAAAAAGAAGGAGAAAGAACAAGAGCGAGTGTCCAACTCAATCTTCGATGCCACCCACACAAACGCCATCCTTGAATCGCGAAAAATTTGGATCTGATCCCGACATCCCGTGTCCATACCCAGATCAAGAGCTTTGGGAATCGTTGCCCCCACCTCAGAAACGACAGGCTCAACGACAAAGACAGGACGGTTGTGATCGTTGGCCAAGTCACATTCAACGCACCGGATGGAGTCTCTGTCAACTCCAAAGCTCACACAGCTGCTCGACTACTAAGATTTGATAGCGACCCGATCTCATCTCATTTCATGAGATCGCGGCGGTTGTCGCAACTGGCCACAGACTGGTCAGATTCAGATTTCGTCTCATTGGTAGCGACGATTTGGGGGGTGATATCCACGGATTCTGCAGATCAGAACTAGAGTGCGTCCAGCATCTTCATGCGTTGAGAAAAAGATTCCACATGGCTGCTAGCAAGCAAATTGTACTGAGCCATTCGACTTGTTAGATCACTGATGAAGCTTTGAACGGATACTGGCAGTAGAGGTGTGGAGTGGTGAAGTCCTGCTCGAGGTATGACAGGTCGCCGCCATTCTGTGCCAATAATGCCTTTCAAGTGTGAGGCAGTTCTTCCATCAACCTCGTGGCAACCGGGATGGCAATCACCTTTGACCACCAAACGCCAATCTCGCGGTCAACCGCTCGACGGGATTTGACTTGAGTAGTATCAGTACTTGGTATTTCGGGTAGTGAAGCTCATGAGTGGCTTAGCCCAAGATTTTGTTGTCTGTTGCGGGGCAAATCAAAAAGTGAACGCAAGAGATGGCCATCCGTGAGAGTGGTCAAGAAAATCACGCTGAAGGCACCACTTGGATCGTCAAACTTGGGCGAGAACACTTGAAGGTCGAAGCATGCGTTTTGACGCAGCATGTCTCTGCGTTGGCTCAACTCAGCGAATGGTGTACAGAGCTTTGGTGATTCTCACCAGTGCTGTATCAACTTCAACCATCCGGTTTTGGGACATCAATGAATTACTATCGGTTCCAGAACCCCGTCTTTGCTTGAAGCCCGACAACCCAGAAACTCTCTCCAGTGAAGAACACAGCGTCTCAGACGTAACTTTCAGGAAAGCATGAATATGATGTTCACATTTTGCTGCTTTGGGTGTGAACCCAGAGCTTCTTGCCAGAATGATGCGATTTGCAGTCGTGTGAGCAAGTGTCACTGACTCGGTTCCTCACTCCTCTACGCTCATTCTACAGTTTGCTCAGCCATGACCAGCAAGAAACACGGTGCTTCTGGTTGCACAACAACAGCCACTGCAGTCCGGCTATCTGACTGGGCAAAGAGGCAAGAGCTGATCAGAATGTACATTGATTAAACGCGACCGAGTCCATGACTGTGAATCCAGTCTTGTTGAGTCTGGTGCTGGGTGCACGCAGCACAAGAGAAATGAGAATCCTCTAGGAACCACTCGTATCAAGGCTTATCCATTCGTAATCTGCGAGTGGATTGCACAAGAGGGACCGGCAAATTTTCGTGTCGAATTGTTGGGATGCACTTTGCGTCGCGCCACAAACGCCACCCAAGAGCTGCCCAACCGTGGCTAAACGTGGCTGTAACAGCTGAAGCCAGGATATGAGATACTTGGGCCCATCCTGATTACCTTTTACGTTTTGATGGATGACCCACTTAGTCAGGCAGGCGGTCAACTGTACTCTAGTGGTTTTATTTCCGCAATCTGCTACTGATGGTGCGTGGCGTCAGCCTGAGCGCTTCAACTTGCTGGGCGGGTCGAGGTCATCGTCCATGCCGCGCAACCGTTGCACATGATCCGTTGCGAGCCAATCAAATGGCCGCAAATCCCTTCCAACAGCACGTGATTGGTTGCTTGGGCAGGAGCTCTTGCGTCTTAGCACCATCCATTACACTGAACAGGCACACTTGGGCTGTGGAGTCGTTGAGCTGTTCTGGGTGTTTGGCTGGAGGGCTCTCTTTGAGTTTGCGTTCGGTGTTGCGTCACGACGACACTGTTGACGTCACAATTGCTCACCTTGTGTCAACGTGTGGCGTACTAGACACCAAGTTTCCAGGTCACGCGATCCTTTCGGTCAAGTCGAGTTGGGCGAAGTGTGGACTGCCAGCTGGTAAATGGGGCCACCTCCAAAACAAAGATGCGAGGCAAAGCGAGACTCGTGCTGGCCGGCCCCTCCACGGCAGAAAAGTTGTGTGCACTGATACATACAAATCGTCCAACAAGATGCCCAAACGCACACGGGGGGTCTTTCCGCCAAGCAACCAAACAAAACTCTGCTGCTTTGGAGTCGGCCGCAAAACCAGCTGGTTTCTTTTTGCCGTTTGGCTTGGATGTTGATGCTTTGAGGCTCCTCCAAGCTCAGCGAATTTTGATGAGTCCAACAGTGGTGGAATAGACAAGAAGTGGCCAGTGGTGACTTGAAAAGAGTATGCCTGGCCCAAAGGATTCACTTGGAGGTTCAACTGGCGGACTTCCCCCCCCCCCCCCAAAAAGTCGAAGCCATCTGCTTCAAGCAGCTGGGCGTCGGCGCCGTTCCTTCAAAGAGCATGGCACGTTCAAGCTCGGCATCTGGTGGGAAGGGTGGAGCTTGCCCCCCCCCCGTTCATGTCTCGCCCCAAACTCATTATGATGGTGGGGGGGGGGGGAGTATTCGCCGCCAAAGCCCCTTGCCCTTCCCGAATCTTTCTGGTTGTTAAATACCCCGGCGTCCGTTACTGTATGAAACATATCAGATGCCCTTCACGGAGCTGTCCAAACCAGGCGGAGTCTTCTTTTTCCAAGATGAACTGTTTTATACATGCGAGGCAAGTGAACCCCTGGGTGTCGGACGGCCACGTAAAATAACGTTTGGTTCTGGAAAAAACCACGTAAACGTCCCCTTGTCAGGGCTACCCACCAAATCCACAGGGGTTTGGGGGCTTTTGCGTTGACGGACCCTCCTCAAACGACACTACAAGAAAGACGCACATTCATACGCCAGCGGATTACTCGCGGGGTGGGTCGCTCGCTCACTCGCTCGCTTGCTGGCTGGCTTTCGCTTTTGGTGGCAGGGACAGTGGACGCAAGTCATTTGGGAATTGAATCGCTTGAGAACAAGTGCTTTTTTTTGGGGGGGGGAAGCAGCTTGTAGAGAGTCACGTGCTGATACTCTCTTTGCTTTGGCGCTGCATCTAATTCATCTATCATCCAGACACACGCACGTACACGCCCGCCCACTAGACGCCAGCCTGTGCCTGTCTGCCAGCCAGCCAACCAACCAACCAACCGCCAAGAGAAGCCGGTGGTTGCTTGTGGAGAAGCAGTTGTTGTTGTTGTCGGAAGAAGCCAATTTGGAACAGAGCCAGAATCGAGCAGCTTTGTCAACGTGATAGCGTGTGATTCTTGAGTGGATGCCGCAGTGTTTGATGGCCGAACAAGTCGATCGAGAGCACCGTCGTCGTCGTCGCGCTTGCTTGCCTCCACACAAATCCGTCTCGTGTACGGCCGCGTTGTGTGAGTCGTCCAATGCACTGACGGCCGAATCGTCGGCCTCTTCCAATTCGTCGTTGTCGTCGCACACTGTGGCCACGAGAGCGTCCCGTTCGTCTTGTTCGTCCTCGTCGCGTTTGTCTTCGTCTTTGCCGTTATCGTCATCTGTGCCTTTGTCGTCGTCGCGTTTGTCTCGATGGAGCCTTGGAGAAGAAGACCGGCAAGAACCAGAAGAACAACAAGAAGAGCAGCTTCAAGGAGACGATGATGCCGAAGAGTATGCAACCCGATGGAGCCTGGAATTGGATCGCAGTGCCCAACGATCGCCACAGCCCAGGCCAAGGCAGGCCAAAGCACCCACTTCCTGGCCCTCCAAGTACTCTTCTACGCTTTCGTGTCTCAGTCTTGGATGCTGCATGTCTCCAAGTGATTCAACTCCCAATTGCTCGCCGTTTCGACGAGACAAGGATACGGTGATTAAACCCATTTCTTCGTCCTCCTCGCTCGACACCATGCCTTCACCCGCCACCCCTGGTGTCAAGCCCTACTCTGCTGCTACTAGCAGCAGTACCAGCCATCACAACCGTGTCAATTCCGATGAAATGGTTGTTATGCAGTCTCGCGCGTTGTGCCATCTTCAGCATTTACGTATCTATGAACATGCGCATCTGGAGCGAGAGCGACCTGCGCGATGGAGCTATGTCGACGAGCCGGAAGAAGAGCAACAGGACGATCTGGATTCGCTGGAAGGTACGGATTCGTCGAGCTCTTTGCCAGCACCACCTCCACTTTGTACAGTGCATCAACCCAATAACAAAACCAAATGGACCCGTGGTCGTCAAGCCATCATCAAGTGGCAGCCGCTGGACGAGGACGTCGAGTTTGTGCGCATCGAGTTGATTGAAAAAGGCATGAACGCCACGACCATCATTGCCAAGCAAGCGCCCAACAACGGTACGTTCAAGTACCACAAAGTGCCGTGGGGCATGGCTTGTGGCGCCAAGTATTTTGTGCGTATTTCGAACGCTTCGAACAGCAGACAAGTGGCGTATTCGTCGTTTTTCGAGATTGTGGCGCCATGAAAGTGATGGTAATGGGTATTTGGTGATGTCGTGCCTTGTGATGGTTGTGGGATATAAAGTAAATTATTGTGGAAGCAAGGAACGAACACGAAGAAGAAGAAGTAGCTGATGCAGAATGGAACACGTGTGAAGGAAGCGCGGTGCAAAAGCTGTTGACCTCGAGTTCGTGGGGTTGTCGAGTTGTGCAGTTGTTGTGATTCTGAGTCGAGGAGCATCAGAGTCCAACCCAGAAACCCATTTTCGGATGTGTCGTCTAGTCGTGTGCAGTTGTGTGTTGAATGTTGTAAGCTGAAAAAACGCGATCTTTGTGTCTGGGACATGATCCAAACCATGCCAAGTTGGACAACCGTGACATGAGTTTGGCAGTGCACCACAGTCTTCACGCACGCAACTTGGATGCGCGAGCGCAACGCCACAACAATCACTTCTGCTGCATATTGAACAGTAGACAGACCAACTGGACGACGCACTTGAATTTCCGCGCAGCACCAGCGCTTTTGCACATGCGCGAGACATCAAGCACACACAGATAGAATCCATGACTCAATACAGTACTCAATACAGCACATGGTCCATGAGCTGCTTGGTACCAGAACACCCACCAGCGGACAAAGGATGCATCATCACCCAATCCTCAACTGGAAGAACAGGTCAGCCGGAGAGCAGAGGCAGACCAGGTGCTCTGGTGTATGGGACGGCCAAGTGCGTCTTCAACAACTGGGTTCTGTATGGGGTTCTTCACCTATTCAACCCCCATGTTTGGCTCTTCACCGAGTGCATCATGAAGGAAGGTGTGAGGTGGTGCCTGGGTGGGTGCAGTTTTGTCATCCGCCCTTTGCATTTGAGCTGTGTCATCATTCGATGAGGCATGTTGACGTGATTAGCCATCGGATTGGCCAGCGATCGACATGAACACGACAAACATTCCACAAAGATCCCTTTGAACCGCGAGCGCCCCAGTGAACCGGTCCACCCTCACCATCTCCACTCCAAAAGAGTGTGGGACGGGTACATCCAGCCCATTCAAAACCCAAGTGGAAGAAGTGGAAAGAAGCGGAGGAGGACCAAGGACGAAGGAGAATGCGCCGCCTGTGGACCGCCTCGAACGCGGATTTGCCGACCCACAGCCCCTCGGCAGCCGCCAAAGCACCGGAGCCAGAGGCTGAACGACCCGATGTGCCACACCAAGACGAAGCCTTTGACAAACTGCAGGACGAACTGCCGTTTTTGCGCTGTCGAGTGCTGCCGAGAGCGTGGCAGATCATTGTGGGCTTTTGTCTGATCCACGTGGCCAACTTTTGTGCGACCCAATTGGCCCACAACTGGATGCCCCCACCACGACCGGCGGATGCATCGCAAGAGCTTTTCGCCGAGCAACGCGCGCGCGAGACCTTGCAGCAAATCATGTCGTTTGGGTTCCGCATTGTCGGCAGCGAGGCCAACGAGGTGCAGACGCCCAAGTTTTTGTTGGAAAAGGCAAGAACCAATCAAAGTGTCTTGTGGAAGATGCAGGAAGTCCAATCTTGACGTTTGCTGGGTTTGGTGCTGACGAACGTTACTCTGCCGATAGATCCACGAGATCAAAGCCCAGGCATCTTCGGATGTCATGGTGGAAGTCGATGTGCAACGTCCTTCTGGTACCATCTGTGGCGTTGATGACGATGGTTTCTCGTCGAATCTGATCATGATCGTGAATGCTCTGTTGCTGTGGTTGAAACCCTGTAGGTGCCTTTGGCTTGAACTTCTTGGACCAATTCCAAAACATTTACACCAACGTGACCAACATCCTCGTTCGTGTGACCCCACAACATGCCGAGGCCAAAACTGCCAACGCCTGGAACAACTCGTTGTTGCTGTCTTCGCATTACGATGCTGCCATTGGAAGTGCCGCAGGTTCGGATGATGGAGTGAACATTGCGATCATGATGGAGTTGCTTCGCCTGTACGTGCTGCAACCTCCTCGCTTTGGATCCATCATTTTCAATTTCAATGGTGCCGAAGAGACCATTTTGCAAGCTGCCCATGGCTTTATCACCCAGCATCCATGGAAAGATACGATCCGCGCGTTTATCAACCTGGAGGCAGCAGGTGCCGGTGGACGCGAGATTCTGTTTCAATCTGGAAGTGACGAAATGGCGCTTGCGTATGCCAAAGGCGCGCCGTATCCTTACGCGAGTATCATTGCGCAAGAAGTGTTTCAATCCGGAATCATCCAAGCCGACACGGATTATCGCATCTATCGCGACTTTGGCTACGTAACTGGCATCGACCTGGCGTATATCGCCAATGGGTACGTGTATCACACTGCACTTGACGACATGTCCCGCATTCAGCAAGGTGCTATTCAACGTCTCGGTGATAACATGGTCGGCGTGATCAACCAGCTGATCAATGTCGAAGGCAAACTCGCCAAGGTCGCTTCGGCTTCGCATGCATCCCATACGCTTTTCTTCGATTTGGGTGGGATTGTGATGATTACCTTGGAGAAGAGAATCTCGTTTGCATTGTCAGGGCTGTTGCTGTTGCTTGCGACGGTCTATTTGAGCAACTCGCCGGTGACAATGGCCGAAAGAAAGAAGTGTGTGTGGTTTTTGCTACGCTCCGGGTTTACGGCCATCCTCGTCAACCTGGCCGTCGCGGGGCTGCTGACGTTGTTTGCTCCAATGGCGTGGTACTCGCAGCCGTACCTCGGTGCTCTGATTTATACGCTGATTGCGCTCGCGAGCATGGCGTACCAATTTGAGCGTTTCTTGATAGCTCAGCACGTGAAATCACCTCTTGTGAAATGGAAGCTGGAAGAAACGATTTTCGAAGCCACGCTGTGCATTTACATGGCGGGACTCGCTGGTCTGTTGGCATGCAACATCATCTCGTCGTATGTGTTTGCGATCTGGGTGAGAATCTACCTCATTGGCTGGCGGGAAGGGCCTAAACGCTTCTAACACCATGGCTTTGTGTGTACATGCAGTGCTTTTTCCCGCTGATGGGCCAACTCACTTGTCAGGTCCTGCAACGATTTGGTCGGTTGTCTTCCTGGACGTACATCTCGATCTCGCTTGCGTCTATTGCACTTCCGTTGATGCACACGGGACTGCTGATGACGCTGGCGCTTCAGTTTTTCATTCCCATCATGGGACGAAGTGGCACGTTGCTGCCACCTGATTTTGTGCTTGCGCCAGCGGTTGGGATCTTTGTGGTGGTGTTGGTTTCGTATTCGGGTCGGTTCTTTTGCTTTGTGCCAGTGCAACAACTGACCAACTGGCGTCGCTATCTCTGTCTAGTGACTCTTGTCGTGGTGGTCTTGTCGAGTCTACGGTGAGTGAAAGCGGTGACTTGGTTCTCTCTTTGTGCAGTGATTTGACCGTACGGCATGGCTGGGCTGTAGAAACCCATATTCCGACGATTGTCCCAAGCGTCTCTTTGTTCAACACGTGTATCGAACGGTGTCGCTTCCCGATGAACCCACTCAAATGGATACCGGGCTTTGGGTCAATGCGTTGGACTTTCGCGGCTTGTCCTCCATCAAACCGTTTGTCAAGCCGACCGAGTGGCCCCATGAAGTATTGCTTCCCCCCAAAGCACTCGTTGACAATGAAATCTACGGCATCATGCCGTGGTTTTTGCCGTTGAAAGACTTTGTGCCGGAGCGAACGAGTTGGTATTTGCCGACGACTTCTCCCATTGAGTCGCTGGCCATTGAACCCGCGCGGCTGGAGATTGTCTCCTCCAAGTACGATGCAGACACTGATCGACGCAAGATCCATCTGTTTTTGTCGGGTCCAAGCCATCTCAACATGTTTATCGATGCCAAGACTACCAAATTGACCCGCTGGTCCATTGGCAACGGCATTGACGGCCCGGCTCCTGCCTCCAGCGATTCCTACATTCTACAATTTGCGACTGGAACGCCGCCTGGCTCATTCCACTTTTGGATTGAAGCCGAAAGCTCCCAGCCCGTTCGTGCAGTGGTGGTGGGTCATCATGTGAATGAGACTTCGCCGGAACTGGACAGGTTTGTCAAGGACCTGCCCTCGTGGGTGCTTCCTGTTGGGTTGATTTCAACGTGGCAGGTTGTAGAGCTATAAAGAGTCGCGAAGAGAAGCAATAGCAGAGAGAAACGACAGGAAACACCATGAGCGTTGTGTCTAATACTCGATACCTATCTTTCACTCGTGTCACAAACATCCCTCTTGTTTGCTTGCTTGTTTGCACGTGGATGGTTATTGCTGATCAAACTCTTGCCATTCCATGTCGAGCACGGTGTAAATCGCTTCTTCAAGCTCTTCTTTAGTCTTGTACACGGGCAACTCAATGCGATTGAAGCAAGTATGCACCACTGGGAACCCCGTGGTTTGGTGCACCAACGGACGAATACAGAAGTGGCAAATGCGGCCATCATGACTTGTCAGTGCTTTAAAACCTTGTACTGGAACGCGAGGTGACCCAGTGCAAAACTGAAGAAACCTTGCTCGATCGTCTTGACTCATAAACTGAATAACTTGCCAAAACCATTTCAAAACAGGAAACTCTGCACACTCCTTGGGCACCACGGTGAATCGCTTCCATTCGTCGACATCAATCTCGGGCATGCCGCCCAGAACCAACTCAAGCTCTTGGTAATCAAACACCATGAGAATCTCTTGCGGGATCACTTCAAACACGCCATTCAACATCTCTTCCAGCTGTTTGGCATATCGGTCCAAGATCAAATACCGAAGCTTCAGATGCAGAAACTCGCACTTGGTGGCATCTGTCACCACAATGTCATTGCCATTTTCTTTCAGATCAATGACGGTTGGTTTGCCATCACGAAACTCGGTCACACTGAAAGTCAACGCAAGACTCTCAATGTCGTTGTGGTCACGAAGCCAGCACATACTGTTGTAGACTTCTGGGTCCACGTACTGGAGATCCGAAAAAGTCATGGGGATACCCAGAAACGCTTTCAGAATCGGCAGGCAGAGACGTGCCTGCATCGTTTGGCCTTCCAAGAGAGCTCTTCCGACCAGTCTTCCGGCGCCGCGAAAGTAGAGCAAGTGACTGTTGGTGCGAGACTTGGAATTCGGATTGATCATAACGGTTTGATTGGAACGATGACAAGTCACGAACAAGCCCAGCTTCGGGTCAAAGAGCTGGTCAAACAACAACGAATACCATTCACGTTGTAGACCACCGGCATCAATTCCCTTTTCACCAATAAACTCGATTTGAATCGGGTATAACAAGTGCTGCTTTTGAATGCCCAAGAGTTGTTCCATCGAGTCCACGAGGATATTGTCACGTTGCACACACAACTTGATCCGCCCTTCTCGTCTTTTGTGCATCAGACTCGACGTTTTCTCCAAAAACCACGCAAATTTCTTCGGAAACGGAAGCTGGCTGACTCGTTCCAGTGTTTCCAGTTCTTCGCTACGCATGCGATTGCCTCGAAAATTGCAAGCAGCGTCAACGTTCTCAATGTCGGAAAGGGTGAGCCTTCCTTCACTAAGAAGCGAAGACGGAGTCCTGCAAAGGACAAACCCCGATGAACAACGGCCAATGGAATCGCGACTATCCGAGTGGGAGCTCATACGGATTTGGCCACCAGAGTCTTGTCGATTGCTTCTTTTGGTTCGAAGCACTTCACGACGAACCCAAACGGCGGAGCCGTCTGCGGCAAACTGTCGTTTCCATTCTTTGCGTTTGCGTGCATACCGCTGCCGAGTGTTCAGACTTGTGAAGCGAAGATTGGTGTCGCTGAAGTTGCGACTCAGGCGGATGCTCTCCCGCATCAGCTCGGCTTTGCTGGCCCGGAGATCGTCACAGCAAGCATCTTTCAGTTCTTTTCCCCCACTCTCTCGAACAGTTTTTTGTTGCTGTTGTTTTTGTTGTAGCTGTTCTTGCTGCTTGCGGATGGACGTCGAACGTCGTGTGCCACACAACAGGCATTTGCTTTTACGTTGCCCATTGGCAAAGTCGCAGATTGAGCACCGCCATCGGATCTCATCGTCGTGGCTGTCGCATCACCATGGAGAAAAGAGACCAATGGATTAGTTCCGTGATCAATCCATCGCACATAGACATCTTACCAGCGTTCGAGATCAAGTCGAGTGATAGGTCCCGTGGTGTCCAACCCAAGAAACCGTGCCAGAAACGACCGAGACGATCGACCCGAAGTGGTTTCCCGTGGTGTTTGGATGGCAGTCGCATTATTGTTTGGCACACATTCGCCAGCTTCGAGCGAAGCCGTGGAGGAAGACGATGCCACCATTGTGTTTTCGGCGTGGTAGGCAAATTCACGACGAAACGCACGATGATCTTTGAGAAAATACAAGGCCGCCACCACCAACACTAGCATCAACAACGCAGTAATCGCAATGAAAGCTTCCATGGAGTTCAAGTCGCCGTCCGAGTGCATTTGTCGACACCAAGTCGCCGGCGATAGACGCTAGGAATTACACAACTCAAGGGCCTGTTGTGCGGAAGAGTGACTCAATGATGGTACAGCTGACTGCTGGGCACGCGGCAATTCCGCCGTGGTACGTGGGCGCCTTTTCCTGAGGATGTCGCGCCGCTGCGTGTTGTTTGTTGAGTGAAGCCCAAATTGTATGTTTTTCAACGTCGAACTGAATGCTGCTTGACGATTCGTTGAATTGAGCTCTTCTGTGTTCTTCCTTGGTCAGCGGCAACGACAGATCCTGTGCCGTGGCAGTGCTTTGTGGATGGTTTCCTATGAGTTTTCGATCAAAAGGTCCACACACCCTCGCACAGCAGCAAAATGGCCGGTTCGGAGCTTGTTCTTTTTTGGTCTTTTTTTGGCGAGCACACAACGACGACACTGCTTGCTGGGGAAGCCAGGCAAAAAGAACGTTCGTCTGCCACGCTGCGTCGTCTCGTGATAGAAGCTGCTGGATTGGGCTTGTTCGCGTTGTCGCAGTGATTAGATCCTTTTTTGGCAGCGCATGAGACTGAAAAAGAAACAGACGAAACCGGCAAAACTGGAGGTAACTGAGCACCACACAACGGAGAAGGAGCGAAGGTTCGACCAACGTTCGACAATTGACAGATCAAGACTTTCAAAACTGAGGAAAAGCACCCTAAACAAGACATCTCGCCAGTGACAATGACATGGATCGCCAATCAGGAAATCACTTGGAACGCCGCCGGCGCGTTCGGAAGCTCGACTGGATGACAGCAAAGACATCCAAGATTCGTCAGAGACGACCGAAATGGCAGTAACGAGTCACACAAGCAGCAAATGCAACCCACCATTTCTTCCTCCTCTTCGCGGTGTTCTTCTTCTTCTTCAGCAACCACAACAGAAGATCTTCGTTTCTTCGACGAAGATCGAGGTGTTTGCAGTCCGGCTTTCTCAGCGTTTCTCTTGTTGGCACGTGAAGCCACTGATGCACTGCACAGCAATACCATTTGTCAATCAAATACTCAGCGGAAGTGAGTCATACGGGAAGACTATACTTTGGAACATAGTCGTCTGAATCATCTTCAGTGTCTGTTGATTGCTCCGCCATGCTCTTGGTGGTGCGAGCTCTTCTGGTTGGCGTGGACCGTGTCGGAGTGACTGGCATTCTGACCGTGGCAGGAGAATCCGAGCTCTTTGGTTTTGGAGATTTGGTCTTGCGCGACGATGGAGACGCTTTTCGCTTTCTGGAAGTCTTCAGACTACTGGGCGAGGAGCTCAATCGAAAGGGAATGTCTTTGTTG
This sequence comes from Paralagenidium karlingii, assembly GCA_027475765.1. Taxonomy (NCBI): domain Eukaryota; phylum Oomycota; class Peronosporomycetes; genus Paralagenidium; species Paralagenidium karlingii. The sequence goes on from JAMFLO010000347.1 coordinate 25,990, forward strand.
GAAGGGAAGCTGTCCGTCGCTTTGATGGGGGAAAGCGAAGTCTAAAAACACCGCACAAAGTCAATAAACCATGATGGGTGCAGCATGCCTGTCGCCCAAACGTACGCTTATTCGCGGTGTCTTGCGTAGTTTTGACGCACTCAAAAGAGCAGCGGAATCGGCGCTTTCACTTCCTTTTTCCAAACTCGGACGTTTACCAGTGGTATTATCCTCCAATGCTTTACCCATCGCATACAGTTGTTTTGGTAGATAGATCTTCCCAGGAAATGTCTTCAAGTTGGATGGGTTCTTGATACGCTTGCGAAGTAGTTTGACGAAACAATCGCCTAATGAGTAGATGCGAGTGTCATCTGGACTCAACACATCGTGGCTTTGAGACAAACGAGCACAAATCTGCAACAGGAACGAAATATTGTCCGCCTCAGAAGCATTCTGACTTGAAACGAGACCATCCAAAAAGAAGTTCAAGTATTGCACTTGATCCAGCCATCCTGCTTCAGCACCATTCGAATCTTTCTCTTGGTTTGGGAAATCTGGGTGATGCGCAAGGAGATGCACAACATATGGAATTGAATACTCGGGTACCATCAAAGCATGCAGATTCTGCGCTGTCATATTTCCACTTGCGTCATCATCAACATTCGCAGCTTCTCCAGTTTCCAAACTCTCATGATTCCTTGCTGATGCCACCTCAAACATTTCCCTCATGCGTTGGACCGCAGCAACCAACAAAGCCTTGGCCTGACGTTTCAATCGTGCATCCGGTTCCGTTGCTGCCAACACCAGATAACTCAAGTACTTCTGTGGATGCGGCACTGTTCGTCTCACCAAATGAGAAGTCAATTTCTTCAAGAAAACTGTCCGCACAGTTTCATGAGAGTCCTGCATCACAAAACCCAGCATATGCCAATCGGTGACACTCAAGCAGCTCTCAACTCGTGGGTTTCGCATCAATTTCAACAGCGCAGTGCACGCTACTTGACGATACTTGCACGCCAGATTGCTGTTTGAAGTGTACTCTTTTCCGTCCGATCGCAGCAAATCAAAGAGCTTCTGGCTAAGATGCTTGCTTCTTGTCTCCAATTCATCATCATTGGCATTCTGATGACAAAACACGATCAGATTTGAAGCAATTTGCATCGACAGGCACTTCATCTCAGCAACCATTCCAGCACTCATCTTAGCCCCATTGGAAAGCCGCACTGCATCATCGCCCCAGTAATACTGTTCCAAAAGAGCCCATAGCGATGAGGTCAAGGACTCACTCTCGTTGAAACACCCAGCGCAATGCTTTGTGAATGCTTCAAGACTCTGCAGCGCACGCAAACGACCTTTGGTGTTGGTGTTTCGGCTGGACTTTTCAGGAACCGCTAGCATCTTTTTTGTGCATAGTCGAGTGATCAGGGATGCCGTTTCCTTGGAATCACCAAACCAACAGCAGATTGATATCGCTGCTGACTTCGCAGCTTTACGAGCAGCATCGCTATCAGAGAACGCAGCATTCTCATGTAAGCACACCTCATGGAGGAACTTTTTCACCGCTTCAGGAGGAGTTGCAAGTTGAGTTTCATCTCGTGCTTCTTTTCTCCAGAACTTGAAGTAGTTGGCCAGAATATCCAAAGCGACAAGCACAACTTGCTTAGATTGTTTTGTTTGTGGTGTTTCGATGTCGTCACCATCATCCTCTCGCATGAACTCAGCATTCGTGAGAATATCACTCAATGCATTCCCACCCACGTACTGGCCAAATAACTGCGGCATTACTTGAGAAGTCAAAACAAGGAGATTTATGCATCCCGTGATATTCTGTTTGGTCGGGCTGATGAGCACAGACTGCTTCTGGTGTGAAGCCTTTCGTTTCGGAGCTTTCTTCTTGTTTCCACGAAGAGCATCAAGGAAAACGCCAACAACTTGACCATTTATAGTAAGCATATTGATTTTTCGGCACAGGTTCTTGAGGAACTCACCCAGAGGAGTTTTCGAGCCGACGCTCTTGACAAGAGAATCTCTTGCTTTTCTGATTTCCTCCAGGGTTTTTGATGAGTCACAGAGAATGTCCAAGTATCTAAAGACGCTTTGGTCCTTCCAGTTCCACAACTGGTCGATAATCTTTTTACACTGATAGTCGTCCACGAAGAGTTGACAAATGCTTTCCATCAATTTCTTTGCGTTCTCTTCAAGCTCCAGATACTCTTCAGCTTCCACCGCAACGATTGTGCTTTTCCTTTTGGTACCGGTTCCTTTTGGTTTAGCAGACTGAAGCGAAGACTGTCGGCTTGCTTGTTTGAGCTTCACAAACTCCGTGCATGCCCGCAAGCATTTCATCCTGTCCTGAAGGATGCGGCGAAGAGCTTCAATTGAAGATGCATCCAAAAACCGGTAGATATAAAGCAGGCCAAGCGATCTCGTCTCTTCGGTCGCATTCTTTGGCAGAAGAAAGTCATCCAACAACTGCACAACTCGAAGTCGGAGTTCCTGTTGTGGATATGCAAAACACTTGAGCACATAATCCGGGATCCAATACAGTTTGTTCGTCGCATCAGCAGGCTGATCGTCCACATGTTCTTGTGACCAAAAAGCTGAAATATGGGTCGCATACACTTGACTGAGACCTGTCATCGTTTCTTTTCGAAGAACAACCTTTTTGTCTTTCATCCGTTCACCCACTTGCTTCAGTATGTCCTCACTCACCAAATCCAAATTGTTCGCAGCCAAATCACAAATCTCATTGACAGCAAGTCGTCGGACATCCCATTCAGGATCGCTCAATCGATCAAGAAACTCTTTCTCGATGCTCTTAGCCAATTCTGGTTTTCTTTCCCAAATGATGGCACACACCTGAAGCATTTGTAAACGGATTTCTTTATTGACGTCCCGGAAACGACCCAGAAAATCACGGAACGTGCGCATATACTCATGACCATAATCGGCATGGGAGGAAGCAAAAAGCCGAGCCATCAAAGCAATTGCGTCCGATCGTTTCGTCACTTCGTCAACTTGGAGTTGCATACACACATTCGGCAGCACATATAATAACATACTGGGAGAGATCTTGTGGAGTTCATAAATCAATTCATACACTTGCTCTGAGAGTTCAGACTCGTTTGTGACGGATGATGGGACTCCAACAAGAACACTGTTGATAAACCGAGAAAGATGGGGTTGAAGATGGTCAGAAGCTCGTGAAACGAGTTTCCGCGCCAAGCGATACGGAGATTTTTCGATTTCAGCATCATTGACGTCGTTTTGGGAATCACCGTTGGCAGCAAAGGTACCATTTCCGTTAGATGCCGTCTGAAGATCGGAATGCGATACAAGTGGCGACAGAATGGTATCGAGAACTCGTTGGTCAAGAACATCGCTTTCTTCAATGCAAGTGACCATGATCGTGAGCATGTGATTTTCAATCTTGGTCGAATGCTCCTTGCGGATGGTCTCAAAGCAAGTTTTGAACAATTGCACCATCAACGGTTCATCTTCTTCCTCTGGAGTGTAATCCATGCCAACGAGCAGAAGGCATGACTTTACATTGGCGAGGCTTTCCAGAACATAAAAGTAATGCAACTCACACGCAGCATCACCGCCATTGGGATCAATCGCCAAGCATCGTAATTGGTCCAGAATCAATTGAAATGCGTCGTACAGATCCTCATTGGTCTTGAACGGCATATCGGGCGCATACAATCGCAGTAATTCCACCAGACAACACGCCGCAAGCGAGCGCACATTCTTCTCTCCATGATCCATGATTCTCTCATGCAACAACTCGGCACACACAAACTGCAACTGCTCCAGCGGGATCTCTTCTTGTTGTTGATTGGCAAAGCTCTGCAGTTTCTTCAAAGTGGTTTTCAGTCGTCTTCCCAGTTCCGTCGTATTGGCCGCTGAAGACAAATATGATCCATTCAGTACTTGGTCCTCATCTTCTGGTTCTTTGGTTTCTTCATCTTGTGCTGGTGGCTGATGCTGTTTTCTCGGGGACGCGCGAGCAGGTGTGTTCCTTTGGTGGTGCTGTTCCATGGCTTCGCCAAGAGTTTGCTGGCGCGAAGTGCTTTTGCTACTGCCTCTCGTGGTCTGTTTCTTCTTTTGTCTTGCTGTCTGCTTGGGCTTCTGATGCCCCTGCTCTTCTTCTTCTTCTTCTTGCACCTGTTGCTCTTGCTCTTGTTCCTTTTCTTGCTCCAACTCGTGTTGTTGTGGGTCGTTTGGCTCGCGCGAGGGCTCGTTGGAACCAGCAGCAACCGCAGCAGCAGAAGAAGAATAGGACGAAACCGTCCGCGTCCCACGGATCTTTCTCTTCAACGCCGTTTTCTTTCTCCCAGGCGGCGCCATCTTTCGTGTCGCCCCACTGCTTTTCCTTTTGTTTTTGTTGCAGTTTCTTTCTCTTTCTTTGCTTTTTTGGCGGGAGCGGGGAATGGATTTCTGCAAATCAAGCTGTGGGATGCAGCCTACTTTTAGGTGGCCCACACCAAATCCACCCCGTGGCCTAATTTTCGTCTCCAGCCACCTTATTTTCTGATCGGGGCAGTTTGAATGTTTGAATCTGGTGACCATGCCTTCACCGTTCTTTCCTTTCGTCGATTCCGTCAATTGACAGGGCAGGGCGCTGTACAAAGACTAGGAAGAGCAAGTCCCGGTTGGACGATCGGTCGCCTGCCTGCCTGCCTGCCTGCCTGCCTACCCGGCTGCCTGCCTGCCTGGCTGCTGCTGCCTCTCCCTGTGTGTGTGTGTGTGTGTGTGTGTGTCGGTGGGTGCGACGTTGCCATGGTCTTCATGGACGAAGAAGATGAAGCAGAAGTGGTGGCGACTGCCCAAGAGATCGTTCGTTTACTGGGTGGAACCTCTTCTTCCAGTTCCTCGACAAGTGACCACCCAAAAGTCTCCAAGGCCAAACTCGTGTGCATCGACTTTGACTCGACGTTCATTCGTATCCACACGGGTGGCACATGGCATGCCAGTGCCCACGAATTGGTTGGCCACGTGCGAGGACTCTTTCGGGTGTTGATTCCACTTTGCTTCCACGCGCAGATCCAAGTGGCACTGGTGACATTCAGTCCACAAGTGGAACTCATTCGCCAGGTGCTGCAGTTAGCGTTTGAACCAGCAGTTGTGGCGCAAATCATCGTGCGAGGCGACGATAGTTCGTGGCAAATCACCCATCAAGAAGCCGTGCAATTCCTGCCGAAATGGCTCTCTGAATGCCAGACTCCTTCCCTGCCACGCGGCCAGGAACTCTCCAACACCACCCAACCACCATCGTTTGACTTTTTGCACCATCGCTCCAAGATCCCGTTCATCATTTCGGCCGCTTCTCAGGCCTCGCAACAGAGTCTGCAGATGATTCACCATTTCGACACGGTCTTGATCGACGATGATCCACGCAACATTCGACTAGCAAACGACAATGGCATTGCAGGCATTTACTTTGAGCCAGAAGCGGAGACAAGTGACCTGAAGGCTCTATGCCGCCAAATCCGCAAGTTGCGCGTGGAAAAAGCGGTCAATGATGAACTCGATCATACAGAAGAAGTTCGACGCGCAATGACCCACGAGCTGGACCACTTGCATGATGATGATGATGATGATGACGATGATGACGATGATGAAGATGATGATGATAATGAGGTTAACGTCATTATTGAAGAGGACGTTGAGATGACAACTCCCCGCCAGTCACCAGAGAAAGACGGTCATCTAGGGATGGAATTGGAGCTCTTATCTGCGCCGATGGTCACCCCGACATCCAGTACCTTGTTGACACCCAGCTTACTGCATACACCAATGAACCCAGCTAAGACCCCGGTTCGACTTGCACCACCACATCCTTTTGACGCGACTCCTGAAAAGGGTTCTCGTGCCTCTAACTGTGGAAGCACACGCAAGCAAAAACGATTCAGCTTTTGCACGCCGTCGCCAGTGTTTAAAATGAAACCAAATGTCGACATGGGTCGTCCGCGTCCGAAACGTCCAGCCAAATTGCGTCAATGTACAAGAAATATCGAAGAAGATCTGAAACAAATGCATTTTGCCAAGAGTCTTCTGAACTGAGCAGACCGGAAGTGAACTGGCCGTTCATTCCTCCTTGTTGTTCGTGTGTCTCCAATGTGGCTCTGGCTTTGTGGAAAAGCTGGACAAGAATCGTCGTGGTGACCAAGCGGGAAATGGTGGGAGACGTCCCACCAGAAGGGAGTACAAGAATCAAATCAAATGTGTGCCTTAAGTTTGTGTGAAAACCGATCATATGATGTGTAAACAGAGTCAATTCAACTCAATGGTTGGCTTCTTGTTGTAATCCCCCACGCCAGTTAGCTCCGTTCTTCGCAAATCGTTGCGAGTAGTTTAGCCTTGCAGGAAGAGACTGTCAACTGGCTCGTGCTCAGGTTTGTTGAAGTCAACGGCACCTTGTCTTGACCCGTAGAATGAAGTGGAGCCATTGAAGATGGCGAGGCTTCTTTTCTGGCGCATTCACAGAAGTGTTGTGACGGTGTCAGCGCCACAGGCCCCAAATCATGGCTTGAGTGGCACCAGCGTACACAAACACGGCATACTGGAGTGATTCGGCAAGTTCGGCACGATGTAAAGATACCAAACGGCGCCGAACAGTTCACGTGGGCGTTCTCGCATACACAGGTCGATTCTGACACAACAAACCCATCACAGATCAGAGGATCACCAAGTCAAGTCCAACATCATCGTCGTACCAGAAGCCACTCCTTCTTCGGGTTCGGCCACTTTGACAAAACCATCGAGAGGGAACTTTCGCCATCGATCCATGGTCAGCTTTGCATCTAAGGCAACATTGAAGACAAGTCAGCACGTGGTGCGGGCGCACTTGAGGTCTCTTTTGTGGCCGGAAGTACCTTTTTGATACAATCCGAGTGCATGAAATGGTCCGATTGACACCTGGGTGACAAATTCAGCTGCAAAGCTCTCAACTTTCCACGGAGCAAACGAAGTGCGTTGAACGTCGTAGCTGGTTCGATTGTATTTGCCTTGACCCCAGGTGAACAACGCTCCTGTGCTGGTAAGCGCCGCGGAATAGTAGGCCCCCGCGCCTATGTCCACCACGATGCCACCCAAATGCGAATTCAGTTCATCAATCGACTGGGGCATTTCGACAAAACTTTCAGTGGACGCGAGGCCCAATTGACCAAACGCATTCCCACCAAACCCATACACAAGCACTTGGTCTCCGCAGGAACACAGCACTAACGAATGGTCGTAACCCAACGAAATCTTGCACGCATTGAGTCCGCGAAAGAATGTCACTTCTTGTGGTGAACAGACTTTGTTGTCACAAACACCCAGACCTAGACACGCATGCCGTGATCTGCCCCAAGCAAAAACCATGGCATACGAGGCACCGGCCCATGCGGGGGAAAACACCCCCATGGCGTGGTCTTTACCTGCAGCTACGTCAACAGCCACAAATTCCTCAAGAGCTGCAATCATATGAGGCTCGTTATGATCATCGGTGTCGCCGTGACCAAGCTGTCCGTAGCATCCTCTTCCCCATGAAAAAGTCTGCCCCATGCTGGACACGGCCAGCGCAAACTGATTCCCAGCGCAGATCTTGATAAATGGAATCCTGCTTGAGATGCCCACCAGTCGTGGCTGCACGATTACGACAGGTAGTTCTTCTTGATAACGTTGATTCGAGTCTGGATCATCTTCTTCGTCGCCGTCTTCTTCGCTCAGATCTTCGTCTCGGTTGCGCTGTCGGCGATCCTCTTTGCGTTTTTGAGCCAGAAACACTCTGCGCAATTCAACTTCTTGCTCCAGCTTCAGTCGCTCCGTCTCCAGCTCTGAAGAACTGAGTCCGAGCTGTCCGTGGGTGTCAGCTCCCCATGCGAAAAGCTCTCCTTCGTCTGGGTATTGTCCGAGCGATCATGAGATGAGCTGACAGATAGCCATGTATATATGCAGTGCAACCAGCACCAAGGCTTGGCTTACCGCTCAAAGCGTAACAGGCAAAGGATCCAGCTTCGATCGCACTAATTCGAACAGGATTTGTGGCAGCACCTTGGAAGCTCGTGATCCTCGTGGGTCGATAGTTCAACGCTCCGTTGCGCTGATGACAAAGTTGCCCACATTGAAACACTTGGCCGTCCAAAGTGAGCAACAGACTCAATCGATGACCTGCAGAGACCGACGCGAAGAATTCATGATGGAAAAACACCAGTTTGGTCGTCAGCTTTTGCTGCGGGGTTCCCCCGACGCCCAGTTCTCCATCGCTTCCATATCCCCATGAAAACGCGCGAGATTTCAAGACGCCCTTGCGTTCACAGGCTCGCGACAGGGTCGCAGCGAGTCGATGGCTTGAGCCGAATACCAGGTCTAGATGCGGCGGTCGTGGAAGCTGCGTCTGGACATGATACAAAGCAGATTCTTTTTCACGAAATGCGTTGCTTTTGCGATACTTTCCACGGTGTTCACGCCTTTTCGCGGGCATGAGAGGATCTCCTGGTACTTCATCACACCCGCAGTTACACTCTCCTTCGCTTCAAAACTGTCTAAGTTACAACTCATCAAGTCTTGACACCTGCCTCCCCTATATAATACCTCTATTTGCACAATTGCTCAGTCGGCGTGTTCTAACTCATTTTGAAGCTCCCAAAAGTGATCCAAGTCTTCTCCATCAATGTCTTGCACTCGCGGAACTTGATCATTGCTTGATACGTCCGACAACTGGGCAGCACCTTCGCCACCCTCTAGCTCCTCTTGCGCCTCCACTCCTTGCTCGCTTCCCCTATCCTGCATGTGCGCCACGAGTTCTTGTGCGAGTTTCTCGGCCTTTGCATCAGCGACGGACTTCTCAGCAGCTGCCTGCGACTTCGCCTTGGCCTCAGCCACCTCCTGCTCCTTCGCCTTCAGATACTCCCCAGGAAGAACCAAACGTTCCGGCGGAAC
>JAMFLO010000348.1:0-34881 GCA_027475765.1 Paralagenidium karlingii
CGTTACGGATCTCGTCTTGGTTTTGCCCTAGGTCGGGACGGTCCCTCTCTTGAACAAAGCAAGGGACGAGTTCATTTTAGGGGCCCTAAACCCTAAACCCCATTGCGCTGGGCAAGACGAGCGATGCCTCCCCAGTGACCCGTTAGCAAGTGATCCAAACCGCCCGAATGGCCAATGCCCACGACTCTATCAGCATGTGTCCAGAAGGATACGACGCCCACGTCGGCGAACGCGGCGTGCAAGTGTCGGGCCAGTCAGAGGCAGCGCATTTCGATCGCGCGCGTGATCCTCCGTGATCCGCACGTGCTATAGCTGTCATCGCGATGGCCAACGAGAGCCAGTGCAGTCGCTGGATTGTCTGGTGGCCCAAAAGAAGCGTACAATCATTCGCCACACAGATCTGATTGTGGTCACCATGGATGGCGGAACTGCGGGACAAGGCAGCCACGATGAGTTCTTGCAGATCCCTCATGGCATCATCTTCAAGGCAAACCCTCGTGACGCGTCAGAACCATCAAGAAAAAGCCCAAGACTACATGGAATAGTGATGGCTGAAGAGTGGGCACCCGCGATCGAACGGAACTAGAAGTCAACCCTCATAGAACAACATGACCATCTTCCATCTCTGGGTGTCTGAGGAGTTGCTTTGGTTCATCATGATTCCGTATACATAGTATACACAGGGGTATTTCAACAATACTGTGGAACCGAGTTACCATCGAGAATAGGACCCTGCGTACCATAAAATAGGAAAGCCAATAAATTAGTGTACGCAACACCAGGATACTGTACAGATCATGGCGTTGGTTAACTGGCTACTGGTAAATAGAACGCAAATAAACTGAAGAATGCTATCGCTACTTGAGGCCAGCCATCCGGTGGGCGGCACTTTCCCTCTAAGGGGTTTGCGAAGGTGTCGGCGATCGCTCTCCTTTTCGCTTGGCAAACACAAACTTTCGAAGCACTTCCATGCCTTCTTCGTCCGTCTTGGGCTCGGTTCGCTTTTTGCCATGGCCAGGGCCCTTTAGCACAGACCCAGGCAAGGAGCTCATTTCCTGGGCAATCTCCCAGATGGATTCATCGTCGGGCATATTGCGAAGCAGTTTGGCAAAGTAGCCATACGCATGAGTTCGCACTTGAACAGCGGTCTTTGTCTTGACAAATGCCTGAATCTTCTTCCATTTTCGACCATATCGGTTCAGGCCTTCCATGAAGCGAGCATGTTCTTCTTCAGTCCATCGTTCACGACGCTTGGAGTTATCAGGGCTGGGTGGGGAGTTGGCACTAGTCGACGGGCTGGAAATCGGTGGATATCCTGCGAAAAGCCCTCCGTTGGGCTGATCCACATACACTGGCTGGTCCAAGGGTTGCTCTTGTTCTTGTTCTTGTTGCTGACTGCTTTCATTGCCGTAGGCCTGCTCGAGATTTGCAAGAGAGGTGGCACTGGCACTAACACTGGAAAGTGATTCCGAACGAGCAATCACTTGCTTCAAACTGGGAAGTCGCGGGACGGCCTGTACTGGAGCCATAGGCACTGGCAACGGCATTCGCATGTGCAACGACGAGCTGGAGAAATGAGGCACGGCAGAAGTCGGAGTCGTCGTGTAGGTCGAGGAGCTCCACCCGCAGGACGAAAGAGCAGACCCTCTTGACGCCGAGAACGACGACGACATGGTCGGCGCTGATGACGGAGAAGGAAGCGGCAAAACCGCCAGGGGAGGAAGCGTGCGGGTGGTGCTGTGATAGTGGCCGCTGTGCGCGGAGCGGTCCATTTCCAGAGCGGCGAACCCCATCACTTGAGCAGAGCCTGTCATTGTGGTCGAAAGCAGTTGGTTGATCACAATAGGTCCCAAAGCGAACTGGCGTTGAAGTGTTGTCGCTGGTCGACGGGAAAAAAGGAAATGAACAAGCGAGCTCCAAAACACGGGAGGCAATGGCCGGCCGAGTCAAAGTGCCCCCAAGGGAACAAAGTCAAGTGTGGATTCGGCACTTCATGCACACACATACACACAGTAAGTACGGCAAGGATGGGGATGGGCGGGCGAGATTGGCTTGGGAGGCCAGACGACGAGGAGACGAGACTGGCTCAAGATTTGCTCTGGGATTTGGCTGGTGGTGGTCGTGAGCTGCGAAAACCAAAAGAAAGGAGCCTGAAGAGAAAGGGGGGCAACGCAAACACAAGGAAGATGGGCCAACAACGAAAAAAGATCGAACAAATCAAAGCCAACCAAAAAAAAAGGCCAGCCGAGGCTCCCACTGTTTTCGTTGGAATCGGTGGTTGCGATTAGGGGAATTGTGCGACTTGATCATCAAGTGGCAGGATTTGATGAGCCTCACTTGGTGTGTTTTCCTAGGTGATCAACTGAGTTGGAGCCAGTGTGATGCACCCAACAAAGACACGAAGTCCATAGCTGTGTTGAACTCTCACGCTTGGTTCCGAGAACGAGAGAGATGAGCAAGCTGATGCACTCAAGAGAGAGATGAAGTGGGCCTGTGAGAATGACGACTGGGTGTGCGGATGGGGGTGTATGTGTGTGTGCGACAGAGCTGCATGCAGCAGAGCCTCTGCTGTCGGAGGAACCGCAGTGTGTGTTGTGGGTGGAAGACGCACAAAGTGTTGCCGAACCGGTCTTCAGGGGACACAAGAGCCCCCGTTGCGAGTCCAAGTGGGATAAATCATCCTGCACCAACAACTGCGAGCTCCCACTCACAAGTGCAAGGAATCCACTGAGCTGTCAACGTGCGAGCGCAGAAACGAGCTGAGAAAGCGCAGGAACAAACACAGAACGTTCGCAGAGCTTTGAATGGTTGGTGCGCCATTGAGACAAAACCAGTTTGTTTTCATCATCCAAGGAGCTCATGTAAGCAGCGCAAGATCGCGCCTCGCCGCCGTTTGTGGGGCATTGGTGCCAGTGTACAAGTCAGGTGTATGTACCCAACGTACCTATTCACGCTCAAAACTGGACTGGACCTCGTCAGTTTGTTTGTTTATGATTGAAGGGGATGCGTGAACACCCCGTGGCAACAAGGACACCGCACCACGATTCCACACGCCAAGGCCGGAGCCACGTCAAGCACACCAGCAAGCAAGCAAGGAAAGATTCCTTCGCTTGGGCCAACAACCCAACACAAAGAGCACACACACACACTCACCACACCACTTGCTCCCAGAAAAGCGAAAAGTGCATATCTCGTTTTGCAAAAACGGGCCACGAACCAGATGAAGAAGCACACACTCTCCCACTCTGGAATGGATACGGTAAGAATGCACGGTTTATGCTGCCAGACATGGAGCACTTGATGTTCCACTGCACTCACTTCAACACCAACCAACCAGCTTCTGAGCTCAGCTCAGCTCGCACAACACAATAGGAAGACGCACGCACCCACTCGCGTAGCGCAGACACACTCACGCGTTACTCCCACTCGGCAGAACCAGCACCAGCAGCATCACCAAAAAAGGAGTGCTCCTCCTGTGCGTTTGCTGCTCCTCTGCTAGAATACAGTGTCATTGGACCCAACGTCGTCAGTGTCTCGCTGAGCTCATCTAAGAATGTGGAGTTTAGAGGATGGGATGGGTGGTTGTTGCGTTTGATTGCTGGAATACTGCAGCGATTGTCGTGCACGTTCGAAAATCGAACAAGACTGCTCGCGACTGTCTACGTGTTGCTGCTGTTGTTCAGTTTAGCGCGCTTTTGCTTGCAGCACCGAGCACCAACCAGCAAGCGAAACCCGTCAAACTGTAGATCTTTTGTTTCGTGGTCCCGGCCCCAAGCACAAAGACAACGGCTGGTCCGAAAAAGAATCGAAGAAGAGGATCATGCGGCCTGGCCCACGAGGCGTCTGGTCCCAAACGCGATCGGGTCTCGAGCTTGATTGCATTCGCAATCGATTCAATTTGATTTGGTCGCTCGCATTTGTTCGATTCGAAGAATTGAACTAGCATACGTGTGAGGATGACGTTGATGATGCTCCTGTCTCCGACGGCGACGCGCAGAAACTCAAGTGAGGCAGACATCAGGTGAAACCACTCACACGTGGCCTTGGTGATGTGTGTGTGCCCTTTGTTCCTCGCACTGGCACTGCACGTGTCGGCATCAGAACTGGAGCGAGAGGAAGCGGTGCAGTTCGTGGCACAACACAGAGACAAGATCCGCAAGCAAATCGACGCACCACACAACCACTCGCCACATTTCAACTCTACGGACGCGCGCAGCCACACAGTGAACAAATCCGTTTGTCCCATAGTCTCTGTGTTTGCTGTGACATCAGTCCATTTCGCAAAATCTGCCTTGTCTGCACGGCAACAAGCCAACTGCATCGACAGCGCCGATGATGTCGCCTTCAACTCCATCTCGCCATCTGCTCGTTGAATTGAATGCGAGAGAGTCCGTCCAAAATGATGAGTGAACGCACTTTCTTTATGGACTTTTGGCAGGTGGAGTGGTGATGGTGTCCGATCCCACGGTGACTCGCGTGTGTCTGGTCTCTCGTTTTTCGGCTGCACCGACGAGCCAGCCTAAACCAAGGAACGTCCACGTGCCTAGGACAACAAAAACGAGGTGAACTTGAAGTTGCTGATCAACAACTGGCTCTCAGGAGCTCACATTGGGAGATAATGTGTGTGGGAGCAATCCACACTATTTCAGGGTGTTTTCATGTGGCCCACACTACTCTACAGTGGTACAGAAAACGGATCTTTAAGAGGTTCACTCCACTTCCATCAGCTGGTCTTCCTGGTTGGCAGAAGTAGATCGAGCAAGATGCACATGAGATGCTGGAAGATACTCGTGGCTCTGGCTATGGTGCTGGATTTGAGAAGCTTGGATATGGGTTTCCTGCATTTTGAACAACTGGCGACTCTTGCTGTCTTGCACAGTGCAAGCGACCCACACGGGATCACCAAAGAAGCCGCCGCACTGCGCGCTTCGCAGTCGCCAACTGCCGCTAAAGCTCCCTTCCGAGTTGGGCATCGTCAAGGCCACATTCACCACGATCTGTGACCCTGCCGCCGCGGCCACATACATCTCATCTGGCATCTCAAAACGTTCGTGACCGTCGAAAAAGCACAGCGCCGTGTCCTCCGGCCATGCCAAGGGTCCAGGGTTCTCAAACACCCATGTCATGTTAGCTCGATCGCGAGGACCAAACACACTTGTCTGCAGATACGACAGGTTTGTCAGCAATTTGGCCTGAGGCATTTGCGCAGACGCATTGGGGTTGTCCTGCGCACTGGCTGCTTGGTTGGCTTGTAGTGCACTTTCAAAACGCATTTCGCCCATGGTGCCAAAGAGATTGTTGGCTGCGAGCTCCAGATTCCAATTGGACGACTCGAGAAAGAACGTGGCTGTGGTCTCGTCCAGTTCCAGCAAATACGCAAACTGTTGCACCAGCTCTGTGCGATCGGAGGTGGTGATAGCTGCAAACATGTGGAGCAGCTCCTCCGTATCCTGGTTCATCTGCTCATCCTCGTGCTCATCGGGCTCTTCGAACGCCGCCATTGCCATTGCCATCACCATCTTGCTTGGTAGTCTGTTTGTTGCTTTGCACTACACCGCGCCGTGCAAGATGCAAGATGCACACTGTGAATGACTCGGGTCGTTTCGCTTCTTTTCTCCTTCTCTATATCTGACTTGACGCAACTGCCACATCCCCTATACAGTTCAGAACAGTGGATATAGTGTGGACACCTCAGCGAATTCTCTCATGTGGGCCACGCCAATTTTAACTACTATCTGAGGGATCCTGCTGTAACTGATACTGTTACATTCAACCATGAAACGAAACGGCAGCCTTGGTTTTGACCAAATGTTGCTTTCACCAACGCAGAGCATGGCGTAGCTTTGATCCAACGATTCGTGTGTGCCCACCCTGACGCTGTTGCTTTTCTCTGTGTTGCGAGAGCCAAGACGGCGGAGGCTATGCAGGAGTCCATCGATTTAGACGCCTTTGAGCAGAAGGAAATCTCGCGCATTCAGCACGAGCATGACAGGACCCGCGGCAATGCCATCAGCAGTTCAGCCAAGGCCGACAAACGACCCTCAAGACGTTCGCTCACCAATCTCTCCATTCACCAAAGTGGTGTGTTGCAACACCAGATTAGCCAAGTATTAGCCAAGCGCATACGATTCGCGATCCCTGCACTGCATCGCCCACCCAAGCCATCAGCAACTGGTACTGCAGTCTATTCATCACCAACAGCTCGTTTGCTGAAAGGCTCGAACAACAACAACATCGTCGGCAGCACTATCAACAGCAATAGCAATTATAACAGCAATCAGTCATCTGGCTCACACCGTCGACTTCCTCTTCTAGGCGCTGACACACCCACGGGACTCTATTCAGCCGATCGAAGTGTTGGCTCATCATCCAATGCAACCTTCCTTTCAACAAATGCATCAGTCACAGGCAACAACACTGGAGTCAGTATACGAGTCAAACGTCATCGCCGGCGCCCAATGCTGTTTCGGCTCGAAGACCGCGAGATCAATGCGGGGATTTACATGCTGAAGTGCAGTCGCAGTGGCCACGTCTTTCTGGGTACCACATGGGATCTCCGCAACGCGCAACAAGCCAATCTCCAGGATCTGCTGATGGCTCGCCATGTCCACGGTGCGCTGAATGCGTCGGTCAAACTTCACGGCGTTCAAAGCATTGAGTTCCAAGTGCTAGAGAGTATTCAGACTGGGCCCAACAAGCGACGACCCCTGATCGTCAAGGACATGGAACACCGACTGAGGGAGCGGCTGTGGTTTCATCGCCAGAAACTTCAGCAATCTGCCGCTCTACAAATCCTTCAGAGGATGTTTGTTTCCCCCGCCTTTCGCGTGTGGAGGCACGAGAACATGCGTCTGGACCAAGAACTGGAGGCGCTAGCTGCAGTGCTGAGCATTCAGAGCTCCTGGTGGCGCTTTCGTGCCAGACAAAGGCTGTTCCGCATGCAACTGGCAAAATCCAGGCGCGTACTGCGACGCTTCATGGTGATTTGTCAAGCCAAACAGGTGATTCTGAGCCAACGACGACAGGTGCTGCGCCAGCAGCAGGCCTCGCGCATTCAGCAATGGTACCGCTGGATGGTGCACCAACGCAAGTGGCTGAAATGGCACTACGCAGTCCAAAAGTACCTGAAGGCCATCAAGATTCAACGGTTGTTTCGGGGCTTTGTGGCTCGCAAAAGAGTGGCGATTCTACAACTCGAGAGACGGAAAAATCAACAGTGCATCGTGCTGCAGAGTTTTTTTCGTGGCTACCTGGCTCGTAGAGCCTGTCAAGTCAAAAAGGCGCGATGGCTTGAACAACACAATGCTGTCACGATCCAGCGGTTGTGGCGTGGCTTTTGTGGTCGGCAGCGGTACGCGACGCTGGATAAGCAACGGATGATACGCCGAAGGCGACATCACGCAGCACTCGTGATTCAGCAACTGTACTGGCAGTTTGTGGCCTGGAAGTTTCAGCACATGGCGAGCGATCTCCACTGCAAGACCCAAAAGGCTTCGACCATTCATCTCGCGTACAGGAGCTATTGTGGTCGTAAATTCAATTGGATCGTCAAAACGTATTTACAGGCCAATCGTATGGCATGTAGAATCCAACGACCTGTCAAGCGGTTTTTGGTCAAGCAGCGCTTCACCCGTCTTTGCGTGGCACTGATCCGCCAGAATAAAGCCATTCTGATCCAGTGTTGGATTCGCCGGTTCTTGGCGCGTTGTGTGTACACACGACTGGCTGAGTGCCGCAAGAGAGACAACGCCGCGTTGGTCATTCAGCGATTTTACCACTTTGTCAAGTCCTGGTTTCGTGTTGAGCAAGTGATTGACCAATGGCAACGCGACCGAAGTGCCACGCGCATCCAAGCCGCGTTTCGGGGCTTTGAGCAACGTCGGCAATACCAGCACTTACTGACCCAGACGCGTCGAGCCCGCGCCGTGCTGACGATTCAGTGTTTTGTTCGCTGCTGTCTGGCCAGACAAGCGTATCAAAGGCGACTGGGGATCAAACAGCAAGGCGAGTGCCAAGAATGCCACGAGTGCGTAGCCGTCTGGTACGCGGTCGAGTTTGAGCTGCAAGTGTGTCAGGAATGCTGTCACAAGCTGCAGCGTTTGCGGAAACTGCCGCAAGTGACCACCATTGAAGTGCATCTGTTTCGTCAGCAAACCCGCCAAGCGACACGCATCCAGGCAGCGTATCGCGGCTACTGCGTGCGCTTGGCGGCCAGATTCGGCATCTGCAGTTTCTGCCAGGAGCGTGCCATCCGCGCGGTCTGTCGCCAGTGCCACAAAACCTTTTGCTTTGGCTGTTGCGACTTTGTGCACGCACGCAAGGTGGGCGGCTCCCCAGCCAAAGCCACGGCACCGTCAACCCACGAGATCTGTCGCATTGAGCGCTTTCTCGCGCAGCAGCAAGCGGCCATTTGCATCCAAAAGCACTGGCGACGCTTTCAGCAGCGCAACACGCTCCATGAACTCGCTCTGGCGCGCGATGGCGAAGCCGCGTGCAAGATCCAACGCGGGTATCGCCACTATCGTGTCAAACGCAAAGTGCTGCGACTGGCTGACTTGTTGGAGATCGAATTCCATGCGCAAAAGCAGGCTGCCCAGTTGATTCAGCGCCAGCACCGCGGGTTTGTGGCGCGAAAAGGACTGCGCAGGCGTCGCCAACGCCGTGACAGCGCCATACGCATCCAGTGTCTGGTACGCGGCCATCAAGCGCGCGTGCAGGTTGCGCTGCTTCGCGAGCAACACCAGGCCGCCAGCCAAATCCAACGGGCGTTTCGAGGCTACAAACAACGGCAGCACTATCGCGTGCTGCGCGACGCACACCGGCACAAACGGCGAGTGGATGCTGCGACTTGTATTCAGCGCCACTGGCGAGGCCACCACGTTCGTCTGCTTCAGTACAGACGCCATGTGGAGGTTGCGTCGGGCCGCGTGCAGCTCGCGTACCGCTGCTATCGCGCCAAAATGCATTTCAAGGCATTGCGAAGAGCACGCAAAGAGCAAGAACGCCTTGCGCTTGAGGAACAGCTTCGCAAGCGACGGATCGCCAGTGCCACGACCATTCAACGAGGCTTTCGAGGCTTTTTGGCGCGAAGTCTGTTGAGGCGATTGAAAATCGCACGAGCTCGCGACGCCCGCATGCTCCACAAGCGCTTCGCCATGGCGCGAGAGAAAGCGATGGCTTGCGTTCTTCAACTGGCCGCGAGACGACGACTCGAATTCATCAATGAGCAAGTGGTTGTGATGCAAAAGAATGTGCGACGACTGCTGGCCCAGCGCTTGTTGAGCCATAAGCGAAGTGAACGCACCGCCGCAGTGCGCATTCAGCGCGCCTTTCGGTACTTTTATGCCAAGCAGAAGCTTGCCAAGACCCTGGAGAGATTGCAGTCGCATGAAAAGCTCAACAGCATGGAAGAGAACTGGGTCGAACTCTTTGACGAAAGCAGTGGACTGCCGTATTACTACAATGTGGTCACCCAAGAGACGCGATGGGACCTCCCGGGCGGCGGCAGTTGGGCAGCCACCTACCAGAATCAACCGCAACTGGTTGACCAGGACCAGCAGCTTCAAGACCAGCAGCTATGGCCCAGTGGTGAATGGGTCGAGTACTGGGACGAGAATGTTGGCACCGCGTATTACTACAACACGACCACAGGAGAAGCGACGTGGGCAAAGCCCGACGCTGCCGCCATTGCGGTGGCCAACTCGTGGCCCTATGAGAGTTCTGCGACAGCAGATGGCCAGCAGTATCAGTACGACGCCAGCGCGGGCTACCAGCCCCAAGAGCAGCAGCCTCAAGAACAACAGCAAGAGCAAGAACTGGACCCCATCGACACGCAATACCAAACCAATTACAAGATTTATCTCACGGCGGTGGACCAGACCCAGACCCAGAGAAAGCAGACCCAAAACCAAACCTAACGAGCAAGCCACCCATGCCAAGCACTCATCGCTCCACCAGCTCAGACCGACGAGCTGTACAACGGATGGCTGGTCGCGGCGCTGGCCAAAAGCGACGCCTGGCTCTGATGAAACACGTCTTGTTGGCGCGATTTCTCTATTCGCAGTCGTTGCGCTTCGAGATTCCGCGCGACTTCGTCTTCTTCTTGCTTGAAAAAGTTGAATCCGCAGCTCATGCAGAATTTGGTGGCGGCCTTGCACTCGGCCTGGCAAGTTGGACAGTTTTTGGTGCCAGTGCTAACGGGAAGCGAGCCCGTGGAACCAGCAGTCGCCAACGGTGCCGGTGCCGTCAGAACCACTTTGGTGCCGCATTGGAGACAGAACTTTTGCGCTGGTTTCAAGGCGCTGTGGCAGTTGGAGCACGACGTTGGCAGTGCCGGAACAGGCGCTGGAAGTGGCACTGCTGTTACCATGGGAGATGGCATTGGCACTGGCACTGGTACCGGGGTTGGAGCCGACATAATGGTAGAGGCAGGAGCCGGCGTTGGAGCTGGTGTAGCAGCGGCACCCACGGCGCTTCCACAACCAGGACAGAATTTTTGCGTCGCCTTCAACGCAAAACCGCACGAGGTGCATTTCTTGTCGACCGACGACACCGATAAAGAAGAGAAACTCGTTGTGACGGAAGCACTCGCCATGGGCAAAGGCGTCACCGACACGGATGATGCCACTGGCACCGCAGTCGCCGGTGTCGAAGCAGGAGCTGAACCAGATGGTGCCGGAGCGCATTTGGCGCCGCATTGAAGACAAAATTTCTGGGTCGGTTTGACTTCTGCGTTGCATTGCGTGCAGCTCATCGACGAACCACTGCCAAAAGACGACGTGCGTGCTACGGTGATCGACGAACCCGAAGAGATCATGCCACCACCAGACGTCACGGCTCTTGTGCTGGTTCCCAGCGAAGACGACACGGTCGAGAGCCGGAGCGCCTGCAGACGAAGATCTTCGGCTTCTTTACGTTTTTCCGCTGCCAAACGCTCTTCTTCTTCCGCTTTGCGGCGATTGGCTTCGCGGCGTTCGGCTTCTTCTCGCAAGCGGCGGCTTTGTTCTCGCTGCAAGAGCTTTTGCTTGCGCTCTTCTTCTTGGCGTTGGACCTCCAAAAGCGCAGCCTGCGCTTGTTCACGAAGTTTGGCTGCGTTTTGTTGGGCTTGCAGTGCCTGTTGCTCCAGTTCTTCGCGTCGCCGGCGTGCTTCTTGCGCTTTGGCCAGCGTTTCCTGGCGCTTGCGCTCGATTTCCTGCTGTTTGCGCTGCTCTTCGCGTTCTGCGGCGGCGCGTTGCTGGGCCTCAAACTCGGAAATGGCCATTTGCGCCGATAACCGCATGGCTTCAGCGCGTTCGCGGGCTTCTCGCGCCGATCTTTCGGCTTCTTCACGACGCTGAATGGCATGCTGACGCTGCAGGTCAAGCGCCGAACGCTCTTGCTCCAGTCGCTGCTGGCGAAGTGCTTCTTCCTTGGCCATTTGTTGTTCGATGCGCTGCTGCTCCTGCAACTGGTAGTGTTCCACGGCAGCCGCGGCTTCGCGTTGCGCGGCATCCGCTTTTTCACGCGCCAGTCGCGACCGCTCGCTGGCTTCCAGACGCTGCTGGTCCGCAGCAGCGCGTTCGCGCGCCAAAGTTTCTTGTCTTCGCGCCTCTTCCTGGGCCATTTGACGCTCGATGCGGGACTTTTCCTGCTGCTCATAGGACGCAATGGCCGACGTGGCCTGCTGTTGCACGCTTTGGGCCTTGGCCAGTGCTTGTCGCGCGCGTTCCTCGGCTTCCAGGCGCTGGCGATGGGCGTCCGACGGCTCATTCGACGCAGCCGGCATCGTCGCGACCGGTGCGCCGCACTCGGGACAGAAATGGCCCACGCCCTCGCTCAGAGAAGTGCCGCATTCGCCACAAAATCCCATTTCTTTGCTGTTGCGCAGACTTTGTTGAGCTTGCTGCGCTGGTTCGAGAAATGGAATGGGGATGGGTCGATAGATGAGCGGACAGGCAGACTCGGAGGATGCTCTAAAGTTGCAGCAATCGGAGCATAGTGTTGCGCGTAGATATAACAACGTTCTCTAGGGCAAATCATGCAATCTTCCAACGACCTTCGGACGACATCGCTGTAGCATCCCACTGTTTGCCTTGGACTCTTCACTGCACTTCAGAATACACTCCGGTGTCGCTTGCCAGCAGCTGAGCTCCAAGTGCCATGAAGCCGACTGCTTTGCGTCGTCTGCGCCACTCTTCTTATTCGGTGCTGCACCGCCGATGGCTCAGCGCCACGTCTTCGCCTTCTTCTTCAGCTTCTTCAACGCCCTCTAATGGCGCCACCGGCACTAATTGCACCACCACAAGCGTCGGTGGCTCCGGCATCCGCCAGCATATGCCGCACTTTGACCTCGTCGTGATTGGCAGTGGACCAACTGCCACCCAATGTGCCATCGACTCCGCCAGACGAGGCAAGCGCGTGGCACTCGTGGACAAACAGCAAATGGTCGGTGGCGTCTGTGTGCATACAGGAACCATCCCATCCAAGACCTTTCGCGAAGCCATGCTACATCTCTCAGGTTACCGTCATCGCGGGTGAGTTGACGCGTCTCAGGCCCAGGCGCGTGCCATCGGCGTGGCATTTGTGGTTTCCCTGGCGTTTGTCAGCAATTGACGCCCGCTCTGGTTGATAGGTTTTATGGCAAGTCGTACACCCATTCAGCGGCGACCATTGACGACGTGTTGGCACGTGTGCACAAGGTGGTGGACTCGCGAATGGACGTGATCCGCACACAACTGAAAGCTGCCCATGTGACTTTTGTGCCTGGCTTCGCGCGGTTTGAGAACGAGCACGAGGTGTCCATTTCCACCACCCACCTGACCAAGGAAGAAGCTGACAAGTATGCCACATTGTGAGTATGGACAATAGTTATAAGCAATGGGCCATGTCTCATTTCCACCAGCAGACTCAACTGAAGTGATGGAACTAACTGACGGATGGCGGATTTCCTAGGTCTCGATTGTCGGCCGACAAATTCCTCATCGCATGTGGCACGCGACCGGCTCACAGCCCCACTGTGCCATGCGATGGCAAATTCATCTTCGACTCGGACCAGATCTTGACCAACAACATTCGTCAGCTGCCCCGCTCGCTCATCGTGGTGGGTGCCGGGGTCATCGGCATGGAGTACGCCTCCATGATGAACGTGCTGCCTGGCACGACCGTGACAGTCGTGGACGGTCGCTCCGAGATCCTGCCCTTTGCCGATGCCGAGATCATCTCGACGCTCAAGTACGAGATGCAGAGCCGCGGCGGCCGCTTTTTGCTTGGTGAAACCATCTCTCGGGTCGAGACCGTGTCATCTGATCGCTCCACCACCGGTGGTACGAACCAGATCCGCAATAAGAACTCTGTTCGGGTCTACTTTGAGAGCGGCAAAATGGTGGCAGGGGACGCGCTGCTCTACACCGTGGGACGACAAGCCGCCACGGATGGACTCAACCTCGAAGCCGTTAACCTCGCACGCAACCAGCGCGGCCTTCTGACGGTCAACAGAGACTACCAGACGTCGCAACCTCACATGTGAGTGCGCAAGTGCGTTGATGATGCTCCAGAATGCCTTATCTGACGATTCCATGGCACTACCATACAGTTATGCAGCAGGTGACTGCATTGGCGCACCGTCGCTGGCGTCCACGAGCACCGAACAAGGTCGTCTGGCGTCGTGCCACATGTGGGGCGACGAGCAGCAAACCACCAGTCAGTTGGCAACGGGCAACTATCCGTATGGCATCTACACGATCCCCGAGATCTCGATGGTCGGCGCCACCGAGCAGCAATTGACGCAGAACAAAGTGAACTACCAGGTAGGCACCGCCAAGTTCGCGGAATTGGCCAAGGGTCAGATGCGCGGCGGTGGCACCGTGTCGGCCGGCATGCTCAAGATCCTATTTGACGCGTCGACGCTCAAGCTGTATGGCGTGCACGCCATCGGCGAAGGTGCCACCGAGATCATCCACATTGGCCAAGTGGCCATGGCCATGGGCTGCACGCTCAAGTACTTTCGCGATGCCATTTTCAACTACCCGACTTTGGCAGAAGCCTATCGCGTGGCGGCACTCAATGGTCTGGGCCGACTGGCCCGTGGCCATTAGATCCAGCCAGCAGACACTGTCAGACGTAACCGGGAGACGAAGGTGAAGGAGATTCAATAGAACCATTTGTATTGAGAAAAAAGAGGAAGCGAGAGGCTTCGGAGGCAGCCGGCGGTCGACTCCGTTAGTGAAATGTGGAAAACAGAAAGCTGTGGGGTCGCGAGGTCGTCGTCTTTGGTACCACGTAAGTTTGCTCACTTGGTCGCATCTCCGGGTCTTTGGACTGCTGCGGTGGTTGGTTCTGGCTTGGTGGCACCGGATGAGGTCGCATGGTGGGACTCACCACGGCCTTGCCGACCGTCGGCGCGTTGGACGACGTTCTTCGGTTTCCTTTGGCATCCTCCAGCTCTTGACGCTCGAGGGCCTGGAGCTCATGCTGCTGTGCCATCTCATTGAGTCGATGCAACCGCTTGGAGTACCCCAGATGGCGTTGCTGTTTGTCGGCGAGTCCGAGGGTTTCACCCTGGTTGACGATGCTAGCATCGGGCTGAAAGTGCAGTGTATGGATGCCACCGCCATATAACTGGGACTCAGTCTGAAACTGCGCCGACGCCTGTGTCTTGCGCGTGACTGGTCCACTCAGCAGCTCTTTGGTGTCGTTCAGCGGGGTTTTCCCAAAGCGCGTCGCTCGCTTCATGCGTCTTCGCGTCATTCACAAGCAGCGCCACAACCGTCAGCGTCAACTGCACGAGCCAAGAATCCGCTTCTCATTCGGGGTCGGTCGGTCGTACCTGGCGATCTGCATAAAGTCAAAACCTTCGCGATGGGACGGAACCAGCGGCTTTCGCGGGTCGATCGGCAGGTGGGCGTTGAAGTTTTGGTCTGCACGGCGCTTGAACAGGTTGCTAAACTCGCGAAAGCTGATTTCACCGCTTTGGTCCGTGTCCACCAACCGCGCGAGACAGCAAAACTCTTGTTCCGTCAAGTACACGCCCACTTGTTTGAGTCCTTCGCGGAATTCACCGTAGGACAAACTGCCATTGCCGTCATCGTCAAAGTCCACAAACACGTCGTTCATGCGGCTCTCGTAGACTTTGAGCTTTTTCTCGACACCCTCGCGCAATTTGCCTTCCTGTTGAAAGCGTGTCAACCGCCCAAGAAGAGCAAAGTCACAGAAAAGAACTGCGTGGCGTTCACTCACATCCACTCGCGACTTGGCTGTTTCCTCCAGCGCCGGGTTGCGGAACATGCGATACGGATCAAACGCGTGCTTGGCGTCGCGCTCCACTTGCTGCAGATGGCAAGCGATCTTGTCGTTGTGGTAGTCGTCGTGGATGGGGCCATACACGATATGCAGAAACTCGTGATAACTGAGCCGGCCATCGTGGTCGTCGTCGTGGGCCGTGACCAGGTCCTGCAGTTGACGCGTGGTCAGTCGAATGCCCTGGTGGCGCAGGTTGACATTGAGTTCATGGACGTCGATGAAGCCATTTTTGTTGAAGTCCCAGTCGCGAAACACTTTTTGGAAGCGTCGCGACTCGTATTTCTTGCGCAACAACTTGATGGTCTGCTCCATGTCGGCGTACAGCGCTTGATCGCTGCCCAGCACAAACTCGCGATGCTCGGGTTCGCGGTGGTGGGTCGTGGCAGCAGTGGCACTGGAAGTTGTTGTCGTCGCAGTCGGTGTCGTGGGCTTGGCTGACGCGAGCTCGCGCGAGGACGAACCGGGAGAATGGATCGAAGCGGTGATATCGGGTGGACCACTGGCATCCTTCCTGTTGGCGTTGTCGTTGCAGTCGTCATCGCGCGCATTGGCGGTGGCCACCAACTCGAGCACCTCGTTGTTTCTGCTCGATCCTTGTCGGCAGTACACGAGCGTTGTAAAGTCCTGATATTGCAGACTCCTACAACACAGTCGAAAGGGTTGCCAACTTAGCACAACACTCGACTTCCGGTCCCTCCCAAGCAAACGTTTACGCGTTGGGAAGCTTTTGCACGACCGCAATGATCTCTTCGACTTGATGCCGGCCGAGTTTCTTGGCAAAACCCAAGGCGTGGATCATGTCGCGCACTTCCTGGCAGGACAACAGGCCATCTTTGTCGCGATCCCAGTTGCGAAACGCCAAGCGAAGCGATCGTTTTCCTTCGTAGCGATCGCGAAGCAAATGTGACAGCGACACCAGCAGTTCATTGTGTAGCAGCGAGCTCTGCGGGTCGCCTTCCTCTGGGCCTTTGGCGGCGGGTTCCGGGTTGACCGCGAACGGCGCGCACACGACCGGGTGAGTCGCTACGGCCGTCATGAGAGGTTTAACCTCCTGCTGAACGGCGCGAATCTGCCATTGGACTTGGGGCTGCAGCTGCGAGCAGCCTTCAGCGACCCCGAGCTTGGGCAGACTACGAAGGAATCGTCCGCCATGGAGCTGTCAGCGCCAACAAACAAAGAAGAAAAATGACAGAATGGCAGAAGGGGATCGTTACGCTGCGGAAGTTGGGTCGGTGGACGATGGGATGCCCTCAGCAGGAAAAGGCACAAAGCTGGTGGCAGAGAGCGGTTGGTTCTGGCTGGTGCTGGTGCTGGAGACCACAGAGCTACTGGTGGGTTCTTCTCGTGCCGTCTGCGCCACAATCAGAGCCACCGGCAGTCAGCCAAGTGCCACCAAGAGTAAGAGAGAGAGAGAGAAAGAGAGAGAGTCAGCCGCACGTGGATGCGTCGTGAAGACTTTCGTTTCTGCTGAATCTGAGCTTCGGACGGCGTCGATTCGCGTGCCGTCAGCACTCCACTGCGTCGTGAGCTACTACCACCAGAGCATGATGCCGCTGAAGCTGATGGTGTAACAGCTCCTGAAGACGCCGAGACGTTGGTGGTTTCAGCACTGGACGTCACGGCGCGACTCGAATTCCCATGTTGCAACCTTCTTTCCCGCATTTTCAGAACTTTTGTGACCGCGGGAATAAATAGAAGTCTCGCCGTCAGCTTTTTCAGCAAGCCATTCAGCAAAAGCGCAAGCAGATCCTTTCCTCTTCTATTCTCAGCACCCAGTAATGTCGACTCAAAACGACACAAGAACAACAACAAGAAGCGCAATGGACAAAAAGGGCTGTATATGGAGGGAGAACCCCACGACCGCATTAGTATCCTTGGTTTTCTTCGTGGTCTTCCGTTTTCTTGGGCTTTTTGGTGTGCTTTTTGTGCTTTTTCTTTCTGTGCGTTTTCTTCTTTTCTTGCTCTGCTTCTGCCTTTTCTTCAGCCGTCTTTTTGTCGTCGTTGTCGTCGTCTTCGGGACTCTCGTTCAGCACGTGATAGTACTCTGGGTTGGCGTCCACACAGTCTCGCAGTTTCAGCGTTTGCTTGCCGCATTTTTCGATAAAGTCCTCACCGTTGAGTTTACAGGCGTTGAGACAGTCTTCCCACGCCGTGAATTCCTGGCCACAGGGTCCGGCCTTCATGAATTTGCAAAAGCCACACTCGGCCTTTTTGCCTTCACCGCAGCGCTCGCCTTGCGCGTCGTAGGTGGACGCCAGGCACACAACGCCGTCCATCGTCAGTTGATGCTTTTGGGGGAGGCGGATCACTCTGGCCGAGGTCTTTGGGAATGGATTGAACAGCGGCAGGTGCTCCGAGTTGAATTCAGCTAAGTCGCCGGTCCATTCAGCAACTTCTTCTTCCTTTTCAGTGGTTTCCTGCAGCAGCTTGTGCAGTGTCTCGTGCTGACGAAGACGTTCCATCAGCACACTGGGAATGCCCACGTTCAGCCCTGACAGGTCTCGCGAAGAGCTCAACACGACGTGCTGAAACTCACCCGAGCCGTTGGCAAACTCGATGGGTTCACCTCCTTCCGTTGTGACGTGCACCAGTGCTGTGTGCAGCTCCTCGTCCTGCGCCAGCGCATGGACCTTGATCTTGGCGTCGAGGCCCAGAATGGGGTCAAACGCCTCTCTCTCTTTGGCGTTGGGTTGGAACTTCAGCACCACAAAGGCCGTCGCCTCTTCAACACTCGAATCGCCACCGAAAGCCGAGGGAAAGCGCTCGCGCAATTTGTTCAGCGCGTCTTTTTTCAAAAACACGCCGATGAAATCCACCTCATCGGCTGATTTGAGAGCCGTTGGTTTGGGGTCCGATTGGACCGTCGGGTTTGCAGCCGACTCAGACGGAGACGAGGACTCCAACCAGGTGGACGCTGTGGTGACACTGACGGCGGCGGCGCCAACGAGCGCAGAGGCAGCGCCACGGGATCGCAGCAAACGCTGAAAGAGCACCATCACTTGTTCTTGAATTCCTGACCACTTGTACTGGTAATTGAATGATTGCGCTGAAGCTGGGATGTTGATGCTCCTGATGTACCACACACCATCACCACAAGTGAAGTGGTACAGTGTACCACCAATGCTTCTTTTGTCCCAAGTCCTTCTTTTCAGCAGAAAAGAAGCATTTCTGTCGCGCGACAGGAATCAGACGTCCCGCTCTTCTGGGAGGCGGAAGAGCATGGTACAATACACTCAATAATTCAGTTTGCGTTCCTACTGCATGCAAACGAGCTGCTCTTGTTCCATACTTGTCGCCGAAGGCAGCACCGTCGCTCCCCATTTGGGACACCCTGGAATCAGACGACGTTCAACGTTGGTTCTTTTCGATGCTTAAACAAATCCCAATCTGAGTCTGCAATGCCTCTCCTCAAGTGAGCTCTTCGCAACGTGCACTTGAGATGAGCTATTCAAGTGAGTCACTCGGAAGGAATTCGGCGGATGCTCCTACGTCGATCTTTTCACAGAACTCTGTTGAATGCTTTAGTTGTCGTACCACCTGGCTTCGTGGCTCTGGAACGCGTCGGATGGCTTTTAAGGAGCCGTACGACAGTGCGAGGTTTTGTCGTCGGACACAAGACAAAAGCGAGTTGATCGACACGTCCCAGACCCGGTCAGTCAAACCATAACGAGGATTGATGGGAGAGGGACGAGAGACACGCTTCAATTTGAAGCGCAGCGCGAGAGGGTCACCGGTTCACATGCATGCTCGCTCGCTCGGACTCCTTCTCTTCTTCTCGAGTGTGTCCTCCGCTGTCGTCTGGTGAGCTCATTTGAGAATCCTGGGCGAGCTCAACGCAACACCAAAGACAAACCAAAACCGAGAACAATAACCGAACGACAGAGAAGCCAAATGGTGCAAGTGGACGGCACTCCTTCCAGTGTCTGGAATCAGCTGAAGATGCTTCCTCTGCGGCGGTATCGCTCGCTTTGCGACGTCATTGCAACCAAACGAACCAGTGGTGCCGTCGAGTCCAAGCGAGAGACGACGTCGCCCGAGACGAAGGTTGCTACCTTCGAATGTGACCGTCGCGAGCGACAGGGTTATTCCATTTCCATGAGCGCTCATGGCAATCAGAAAGCTGTCAAGTTCGAAGCGGAGACAAAGCCCTCGCCAAAAGATTTGGGAGCGATCCCAAGCGACAAAAGGGTGCTTTTGCGCAGCACAAAGAGCTGTTGCGGCGTGTACGACGAGATGCTACCCACGAGCAAGAACAAGACAAGCTGCTGGCGAGGCAAAAAGAGTCATAAGGTGCCAAAAGTGGAATACATCATGTTGTGGGATCCCGAAGAAGACGAACAGGAGCTGTTGGAAAATGAGCCTTGGACCGCCAGAGCGACACGACCACACCAACAGCGATGTGTCAACTGCTCTAAACTCTTCTTCGTCTCTCTTGCCCCTTTCGAGTCTTCGCGAAAGCCCTCCAAGCCAGTGGCACGATGTTCCTCGCTCCCAGCGCATTTGTTCCCACACAAGTGTGACACGTCGAGTGATGGTGAGCCCCAGTCTGCGAGTTCCTTGCCTCCAAAAGTACCAAGAAATGGCCTCTGGCCTCTCCCGCCCCAAGTGCCAGTGGTGCCAACCCCATTTAAATCCCAGCCAAATAGCGAAGAAGACCACCACCACCACTTCTGTTCCTTGGACTGTCGAAGCAGCTTCGAGTACCAACGAGAGCTGCAGGATCTCTTCAGCGAGCAATTTGACTGTGAAGCCACGTTACCAACGTCATTGGACGAAGAAGACGAAGAGGATGACGAGGAGGAATTGTACAACTTCAGTGGCTCGGAGCTGGACGACATGAACTGAGTCAGTGCATGCCATCACGCCAGCAAGCGGCGAGGACAGCAAGAACAGCAAATTGCTTGTATAGTAAAAGTACAACCTGCAGCTGCCATGGCACGCCATGGCACTGTTGGGTCTGTTAATGTGTTTAATGCTGTACATCACGAGAGAGCCAAAGAGACTGCTATTTAACGGACTGAAAGCGCAATTTATTGCCAGTGAGCTGAATCCACGTGGCATGGTGCATGATGAGTTGACTAGTGTCAGCATCTTCATCTGGGGACTCGAGTGCTTCATCACAAGTAGTGAACCGATCTGCGATTGAGATCAATTCAGCGTCAAACTGCTGGGCAAAGATCTGATTGGGCCACATACAATTCGTGAGTCACTGTCGTCTCCAGTTACAGCATCAGAACGGAGCTGAATTCAGCGTCAAAAGACGATCAACTCACGCGTGCCGAAGAATTGCCACCTATTCCTGCCAGAGCTCGGCCTTTCAGCGTCCCAAACACATGGATATCGCCATCCGAGAGCACCTCAGCACCCGAGTTCACACTACCGAGCACCACCAAGGAACGATTTTGTGCATACACTTGCTGACCAGATCGCACACTACCTTCCACGACCATGGCGGGTTCTAGGGCCTTTGGCACACTAGCATTGGGAACGAACGGTGATTCAGTGATTGGATCGGATATGTCGCTGGCCGTAAACTCGCTGAGTTCTTCTTCTGTGGACGACTGATTGCTCGCTTGTCCTGGAGAACACTCGACCGCATCCATCCGTGTGCTGATCAGATACGGAAGCCGTAGCTCCACGGCGTGTTTCTGCCAACGAATGAAAAGCACTGGTTTGATGAAAAACACTCTCACGGGAAGAGCTGAATACACCAAATACCTTGACATCCTCACTTGCATTGGTGATTCCAAGGGGGAGAAAGCCTATGGTCTTCTCGAGAGCCAACCACACACACAACTAGAATCAGCAATACAACTTAGAGACACCCATTGAGCAACTCCGTCCAGCTTTCAGACATTTGGCCATTTAGCCATTCAGCCATTCAGCCATTCAGCCATTCAGCCATTCAGCCATTCAGCCATTCCATTCAATCCACCTGCTATCTAGCCAATCATCAAACCAGTGATCTAGGTACCTGAAGGCGTTCCAACTGGATGCGCAGTTCCCGTTGACTGATGGGCTTGCGGTGAGGTGAACCATCGCTAGAGACCTGCTGGAGATCTAGCACGATGGGCATTTTCTTGTACGTGTAGGAAGTGGTCTTGTCCAAATTGTATCCGTGCTCAATCTCATGTCTGGTCACCGCCAGTGTCGGCAACAGGTACGACTTGCCGCAGAGCTCGAGACTCTGCCGGACTCGTTTGGCTGAAGCTACCGGAACCACTGATCCGCAGGCAGAACCAGTGGCTGACGATGACTGGCTGAAGATCTTTGCCTCTGCCTTTGCTTTGGCTTCTTGCTCCACGCGCCGCAGGGTCTGCTGCGAGAACTCGACGAAGCGCCTCATGATCCAAGCGCACCACGACAAAGCTGGGTCTGGTTCTGGAACGGGTGTGCTACATTTGTAATTCCTGATTCCTTTAGTGTAAACCAGTAGAGATCAGGTAGGGATTCGTAATATCCTAGTTAACGTCTCGTTTTGCTTTTGTGTGGTGTTGTGTGGAGCGTGGGGAGGGTGAGACTCTGACGTTGACACTTGGAGCTACACGGGGCATCAAACGCATCAGCTGAGTCAGGAAGAAGCCCCAAACGCGAACTCGACTGCGCGCTCGTTTCCATCTCTCGATCGTCAAGTGAAAGCAAAGCATCAAGTCAACATGGGTGTGATGGATGTGCTGAAGAAATGGGACTTTTACAAAAAGATCCCCGAGGTACGTGCTGACTCCACGACTTGGTAGGGCTGAAAACCGAGATGAGAATTGAAAAGAGCTGATATACACCAGCCATTTTTGCTGAAAAGATGAAGGGAGAGGGGGAATTGCATCGCTGACCACACGGTGCTGAATATGCCGCTGCTGTGTAGGATCTGACGGTGAGCACGCTACCGGGCGTGAGTCTGTCCATCACGGGCTGCTTCATCATGTTCATCCTCTTTATCCTCGAGTTCAACAGCTACCTCACGACCAACTACAAGTACGACATCGTGATGGACGAAGGTCTGGACGAGATGATGCGCATCAATTTCAATGTGACGGTGCCCGACCTGCGCTGTGAGTTCGCCAGCGTCGACGTGTCGGACATGACGGGCACGCGCAAGCACAACATGTCCAAGAACATCTTCAAGATCCGCATCGACCACAAGGGCCGCCACGTGGGCCTCGCCTCCGAAGAGCAGTACCAGCCGACGTACGCGGATGACGCCCAGTACGGCGATTTGCCGCTGTCGGACGCTGTCGTGACCGAACTGAACGAAGACAACTTCGAGAGTTTTCTCAAGGAACACCATTACGTGGCCGTCGACTACTATGCGCCCTGGTGCATCTGGTGTCGTCGCCTGGAACCCGTGTGGACCCGCACGGCCAAGACGCTGCCGTCGCTGCACTATGGCCAGCGCATGCGCGTGGCGTCGGTCAACTGCCAGGACCACCCCAACCTCTGCATGAAGCAGTACATTCGTGCATACCCGACCATTCTCTTCTACAAGGACGGCGACGTCTCGCCCGTAGAGATGTACTATGGCGATCGCACGGTCGAAGCCTTTCTGGACAAGTTCAAGAAGCTCTTTGACGGCGAAGTCGACATGTCGGAGAAACACAAGAAGCTGCTGCACGAAGCCGACCAAAAAGAGGCTGCTGAAAAGGGTCAAGTCATCGCCAAGGCGCCAGGACCCGAAGGCTGTCGCCTCTACGGCTATCTGTACGTCAAAAAGGTGCCCGGCAACTTCCACGTGCATCTCAACAACCCGGCGTACTCAATGGACTCGAGTCTGGTCAACGCCAGCCACTCGGTCTCGGAGCTCTGGTTTGGCGAGCCGCTGACCCCCGTGCAGCTCAACAAGCTGCCCAAAGGCGACCATCTGGACCTGTACACGCATCGCCTCGAAGGCCAGGACTTTACGGCCTACATGAAGAACCACACGTACGTGCATTACATCAAGGTCGTGACCAACGCGTACGTGCAGTCGAGCGGCGAGCCGATCCTAGTGTACAAGTACACGGCCCACAGCAATGAGTACTTGGAGACCGAGGACCTGCCCAGCATCATGTTTCGCTACGACCTCAGTCCCATGGCCGTGCGCATCTCGGAAGAGAATGTGCCGTTCTACCACTTTGTCACGTCAGCGTGTGCCATTATTGGCGGCGTGTTCACGGTCATCGGCATCATCGACCAAGTCATCCATCAGACGGTGCGCGCCATGAACAAGAAAGTACTGTAGAAGCACCCACGCTCTTGTTCTTTTCAGCATAGCATGGCCCGAGTTTTCAGCAGTTCAGCAACATCCTTTGGGAGAGTGCGATCTTTTGGAAAAGCACGAATACACTTTTTTACAGGACCCTTTTTCTTTTTCAGCTTCTTTTCCGCCCACTACGTCTTCCAAGATGCGTAGCCTGGACCCATATTTGTCTCCCAGATGCTCGCACAGCTTTTGTCGCGACTGCACGAGTGTGGGACCAGGCGCATGCTCATTGCCACGTGGCTGATGCGGTTGTGCCAGAAAAACCTGTTCATTGAGATAGGTGCGGCTCAAGTTTGCTGTTGAGAACGCAAACCTGAACCGTCTTGGATGCGCTCTTGCGTAGCCGTCTGCTGGTACAGGGCTGATGTCGCGTGCCTTAACTCTAAAACCAACAGTCAGGGAGACGGCAGCCATTGTTTCCCGCCGAAATGCTGGCTGCTTCGAGGAATACGACTATCCTGCTTTACAGACGGTGAGAAAACATTTGAAATGTACTTGAGGTACCGTTGGTTGGGTTGGCACAAAGGTGTGTGAAGAGGTGAATCTGTGTGTTTCGCTCGCTCGAGGAGAGTGTGGTGCTGGCACTTGCGGGCATCGAAAGGAGTCAACGAAAACCATTCTGGAATCGGTGGAATGGGTGGCATTGGAAGTGGTGCTTGTGAGACGATGCCTGGTGGCTCGAGAATTCGTGGTGGTGATTAATCCGTTGATTGTGTGGCTCAACAACTCGGCTGGGGGGTCATTGAATCTACCTTCGCCACAAACAAGTCACTAGAAGTGTACTGGCTCCAATCTGCAGTCTCCACCGATTGACTCCGTTGAGGGTCCCATTCACCTTGGGTCATACCCCGCGCGTAGCGACAATCCGTACAGGTTCATGTCTTCTTGAAGAAAGGACTTGAGCAGCTCCAGGCTTCCCACAACACGTAGGAGGACTTGGAATGCCAGAGTCACAAACACCATGCCAAACAGCGAGGTGACCGGACGCATCGGGCAACCCATTCGGTTGATTGGTTCACATCGCATGTTGACTATCGAGCCAGAGATTTGGGAGGTTACCCTTGGGATTTCTTCCAGCGCTGACGAGATAGGCGACGACGATTCAACGTGACGTCGAAAAGCAAGTCGGCGACCCGAAGAACTTGCTCTCGCAAAGTAAAATGATTCCAAGAAGCGCCGCCCAGTGCAACAACCATATCTGGTCATGTCTCTTAGGTCAGGTCAGGGTCCGATCGGAAAATGCGGACTGGAAATGACGCGGATTGGAACACGCAGTTTGGGCGCCATCGACTGCTTCTCGTGCAACGCGCGCGACTGACAAGGCCTTGGTCTTGTTCCTTTCTTCGTTGACACGGCTATGAGCAGTTGGCCAACCGTTGCATCGTTATGGAAGCTGTACCTGCACCACCTCTGGCACCAGCGGGTGACCCACTCTTGGGTAGGTACTGAAATCTGCCTCGAGCCAGTCATTCTTCTGCAGGTGTTGCTGCTATTCACGAGTATGCCACGAGACAAGTCGACATTGTGGGACATCTTAATTCTAAGGGTTCTCCTCTGTCCCCGGTGGTGCTAGTTCCACCTGGGATACGACGCACCGATGTCCTTAATGCATTCTTGGACATCACATGCGCTGAACACAACTCAGCGGAGCGTCCTGAGCCTGACATGCGCATTTGCAGGAGGTTCAACTATTGAGGACGTAGCTTTAGCTCGGTTTCCTGTAAGGAAGACCGAGGATTCCAACACTTGCTCCCAAATCGACCTCAAATCACCAACTCGACCTCCCCATCAGGTGGCGTTTTCGGTGGTGTGAGCAAAGTCGTCAACACTGAGTTTGCTGTTGCTTCTATCGAATGGCCCATCACCTGACAGCGCAACCAAAGGAAAAAGAGTCCTTCAACTTGATTCGTGCTTTTCTAGATAGAGAGTAATCACCGCTGTGATGTGAGCCCAACTCTTGCATGGTCCCAATCGAATCCAGTTACCATTCCAGGTGTTTGCAGAATCGTGTACTCTTGGGAGCAGTTTTCAGAACAACGCAACAAATCCGTCAGTTGAAAGGCGCCTCGTTCCTTGCTCAGCAAATGCTGCGGAACCTACCAGTCCATGGTTCCACTTGGTGACTACGACAAGAGTCAGCGAAGAACTCCTTTCCAACAAATGTGCAGGTGGTGCGTTCACCAAGTTGATTAGGAATTTAGCGTGTTCAGCCATCAAACGAAAAAGAATCCTTGCAACGGACGGTCAAGAAGATGGAAATGCAGTATCGTAACGATGATGAAGGCACAGTGAAGGTGCTGGCAGGCGTGGGAGGTCTCAACGCATTGACGAGACGACACGTTCAATTGTTGCTTTGACGTCCCGCATATCGCGTTCGGAAATGGCTTGCGCGAAGGTTTTGATGCGTCTGTGACGCCGGTTTCTGACAGTCGTCTACCATGCACCGCTTGCCTGACACCATCACACAGCAGAGTTGGGTGGGTGCCCGGGGATGCTCTTGTCAATTGAGAGATGGTCACCGGCACCGACCTCCTCCATGAGCCCAGCAAAGACCTCGTGACACGGCGACCGTGTCACAGCTGTCTTCGTGCTTGCATTTGGTGCCTCCACCGTGGGACCACCAAAACCCTCGCGACTTGGCGCGCTTCTTGCATCCGTCGGCAGTGCACATCTTGTAGCCACCTATAACAAAGGAACTGTCAACGCCACCTCAGGGCAGTTGCGTTGGCGACTCACCATGTTTCCAGCACAGGCCGTAGCTTTGTGCGCGACATCCACAGTCTTCGATATAGCAACGCTGCCGCCCTGTCACCACCACCACCACAAGGTGTTAGCACGAGATGCTGCTCGATAATCCACCAAAAACGCTTGAGGCATCATCACAGACCCCGTGAGCGATGCACAAGCCATGGTCAATGTCATAATTGGGACATCCTTCGTGCTGACAGTAGCGGCGCTTTCGCTGTTTTCTGGTTGTGGTCGAAGCGGTTGTCTCGGTGGGCTTTTGGATCGGAATTGGTTGTTCTGGAGCTACTGCGACTTGGGGCGTGTCTCGGGCCCTAAGGGCATCGGGTTCAGTCTTGATTCGGGTGCTTTTGCCATTCGATGAAGCCGTTGGCATTGCTGTCGGCGTCGTTCTCGTTGCTGGTCTCATAATGATGCTGGAACGTGTCTCCATAGGAGAGACAGTCGA
Organism: Paralagenidium karlingii; assembly: GCA_027475765.1. Classification (NCBI taxonomy): domain Eukaryota; phylum Oomycota; class Peronosporomycetes; genus Paralagenidium; species Paralagenidium karlingii. Next base: position 26,706 of record JAMFLO010000348.1, read on the forward strand.
GCCCGCTTGCTGGTACCTTTGGCAGCTCAGCGTGCGAACAAGAGTCGAAGATTCTGCTTTGAATGGTTGTTTGCACGTTGGCAGACGAAGATGTCTGGTTTCTTTGACATTTGTCGAGTCAGCAGCAACTAATGTATCCGTCGCCTTAGCAAACCATGTCGGCGGCGCTACCATGGTGCCCACCGCGGCTTGCGACTGGGGATGCGAGGGTTTCGCCAGGCTGAAGCTCGGGATCTCCCAGGACTCCAGAAGACGCGAATGGCGAGAAGCAGGCGACGACCATGACGATGCAAAATGTGCTGCGAACCAGACGCAGAAGCAGCCAGGGCTAGAAGCAGCGCGGTTATCGACGGCGCTGCAAACGCATGTCGCACCGGTCGTGGAGGTTGTCGTAGGAGTCGGTCTTCTCGCCAGAGGCCGAACAGGAACCGCTTGTGGCGATCCATGTCATTCGTTTGTGGTCGTGCGCCACTCCAGAGCACAGTGCGTGGCTGCTTGTGCGAAGTGGTTGGATCGGCGCTTTGGGGGCCGCTGGAACCATCGCGTTCTTCTCTTCCCCTCTCCAACGCAGTTTTAGAACTGCCCGCTTGAGCTCTTCGCCGAACTTCTCCATTTGGTTGGCGGTTACGTTCAAATCGCTGATGTACAGAAATCCTGCCGACTGACTGACTGGAGCTCTTCAAGGGCTCAGATGGGTACGTACAGTACCAGAAATGATCACCAACGCCACGAGCCACTCCTAGCTAGGTAGTGAAATCCTGCAAGTTACCTGGTTGACGACGCGACTGGAGGTTTCATCGACCTGGACGGAACTGTACGAGCAGCACCAGCGACGCGGATGGCGACTCCAACAAGTTGACGAAGGGAACGCGTTGCGCAGCTGCACCATCAACCTCTCACTGACTTGCTCTCTCTCTATCTCTTTAGGCGAACCGGACAACTCGGCCAACCAAAGAGTTGACTTCGTGTCAACGCTTGTTGAAAGTGGACAAAGTCGTCGTCATCGTTACGTTTTCAAACTCAACCGATCGAAACAGGTTTGTTGATGATGATGATGATCGGCCCAAAGTGACTGCGAAAGCACCGGACTCCACAGCTAGATGGCCAAGAGCGCGCCAGAATGGTTTGATGGATGCAATCAACAACGAGAGCTTGACAGCAATTGTCACTGGGTCGTTGCCTTACACACCAATCTTTCAATCTCACCTGTGCGTTCAAGAATTGGCGGCCATCAACGTCGGTGACCTCGCGATCGACTGCCAATGCGGACCAACTCGAGACGAGAAGCGTACACTCTTAAGGTGCTTTCTCCAAGTCAATTCCGCGATGTGATTTCCGCAATTTGTTGTTTTATTGATTCAAAGGTTTTCAGATCACTTTGAGGAGTCGTGAAGATTTGTCTCGCTTGGACCGGTGCCGTTGCGTCAGGTTCATCGTTGGGGACGCAACGCAGTGCAAGCTGACTTGCGCACACTCGTTGGCATGATGCTTGCTCAACGAATCCTTCGAATGTCCTTTCACGGGTGTATGTACGAGAAACAATCGTGATCAACTCGTTTCGGTCAAATCTGCAAGCCCTGACGTAACACACCCATTGCAATACCCTGTATACTTACCAGCCTTGCTTATTGAATTGACAAATACTGATGGTATGTCGGGCAGTCGCAATGTTTGCTTTGCGCCACTCTGTGAAGCGAATTCATCGTCACTTCCGAGCACTTCAGCAACACTTGGATCTATCGCGGTTAGCGAGGATTTGGGAGGCAATTAATTGAATCGTTTTGGTTAACAGAGTACAGAATATAAAAAAGTCAGCTGCTACAAGTCGTGTAGCTGGTGGCTAGAGTGGTGGAATGCACTGAAGTTGTCAAGTCAGCCATCGGCTGCTGAGGTTACACGTTGCGCTCTCGAAAATGGCTGGCGCACAGGTTCTGATATTTTTGCGATGCTGGCTTTCGACAGTCGTCAACCAGACAACGCTTGCCTGACACCGTCAAACGCAACCAACTGGTCCGTCAAACCGTTCGACTGAACATTGAACGAAAAGGAACAAGAAGTCCCACTCACCGCCGCCATGAGCCCAACAGAGTCCTCGAGACACGGCGACCGTGTCACAGCCGTCTTCGTGTTTACACTTGGTGCCACCGCCGTGAGACCAACAAAAGCCGCGCGACTTGGCACGCTTCTTGCATCCGTCCACAGTGCACATCTTGTAGCCACCTGCGAATGAATCGGTCCGAATCGTCATGTGATGCCTGAAAACAAGAGATTGATGACCAAGGGAGTTGATCACTGACCATGCTTCCAGCACAAGCCGTAGCTTTGCGCACGGCACCCGCAATCTTCGATATAACATCGTTTGCCTCCCTGGCATCAACACATCCCAATTCTGCAATGAGTCTCTCTCGACAAATGCTTTGAAAGACGGACGTACCCCGTGTGAGATGCACAAGCCATGGTCGATGACGTAATTGGGACATCCTTCGTGTTGACAGTAGCGACGCTTTCGAGCCTTTTTTGCTGTGGCCGGAGCGGTTGTTTTGCAGGACTGTTTGGTGTGGTTGGAGCTCTGCTTTGGTGGAGACGTGGCGCTTGGAACAGTATCTCGGTGTGGAGAAGGCGAGAGTTCTGGGTTGATTGCTGTGCTGTTGTCATTCGACGAGAGGCTGGGGCTCTGGGCTTTCGATACTCGATTGTTGGGAAGAGTTTCAGCAAGAAACACCATCGAAGCAGGAAGAGATTGGTGTTGATTGCCATTCTGGATCACAGAGGTTGGATGCACCTTCAAGGATTGGTCTTCTCGTCGCCGTGCATTGAGCAAAAACGCGATGCTCTGGGTTATTTTATTCGAGACCCGCGTATTTGTCATATCTTCAGAACACACAGTCGGCTCGTTGGCAAATACACCCGCGTTCATTGGTGGCATCGCTGATGAACTCTTCAACGTAATGTCCACCGCACGAAGCGACTGTGACCTTGTTTTCGCCAGGCTGGGGCTCCAACTCACCCGCGGTGATGGTGGATTCATTGTGGCATAGCGAGACGGTGCGGCCGGAGAGGCTGCAATGGACAAAGGGGGCAGTGGAGAAGCAAAAGAAGAAGACACAGTCGAACTTGACGGTAGCGCAAATGTGTATCTGATCGGTCGGTCGTTCTGATGGTGGTTGGGCTGACACGACAGCTGTTCCCAGCCATTCATGAACCGTCCTTGTCGTTGAACGAACCCCGGACGGTCCAGCTCATTCAGATATCTCATCGCCATCGTCTGTCGCGACGACCTTCTGCTTTGGTTTCCGACGTTCATCTGCTCGTTCTGGTTGCCAATGTCGCTCGTTCGCTCGCTTTTCGCCCACTGTTTTTCGGTTTGGGCTGGGGAGGTGAGCTCCTCGTAAGCTCCTTGTGGGCTCTTGTGAGCTCTTGGGGACTCTTCGGTTTTGTTACCAATATTGTATGCAACATATAAATGGCCCTTTGGTTCCATTTGGGAGCTCGAAACCAGCCCGGAAGGCCCAGAAATGCGCTGACTTCTTCCTAAAATGGACGCTGGCCGTCGTCTTTGTGCCACATGTTCCAGCGCTTGTACCGGGTGGAACCCACTGCACGCGGTACGTACCGAAATCCTGCACGTGCCTCAAGCCAAAGAGAACGAACCGAATAAAATGATTGGCGGGCCGCGAGCGGTGCCAGAGCGCGGGCAACGTGCTCTTTGCATGCGGAATTGCACCACTTGCCTGGCTCCTCACCTCCGCAGCATTTTTGCTCGTCTAGCGCTTGAGCACCAAAGCGATCGCGGGCCCAGCGAATTGACGAAATAGATAGGGAGAATGGACTCTAGTCATTTGGCACGAGGGCTGTTTCGCCATTACTGCCGCCGTGCGTCGGATGCTCGCACTTGCCAGCAGCCCCTAATCGGTGGAAAAAGGTATGCGCAGAATTGGCGACACGATTGATCTTCTATATACATGACGTCTTGTGTGCACTTGGGCAGATGGTGTATCCTCACTGAACGAGCTTGAAGCCAGGTTGGTCATTTCATCAGCGAAAGGTGACCAGCGCTACACACGTCGAACCAAAGCCTACATGTGTTGGACATTTCCGCACCAAACACGGCGTCCGACTTCTTTGGGCTAAATGCACTCGGTGGTCCACCAGCAAAACAACAGCCGAACCAATTGTCTTTTGGTGCATGGAGGTCGGGTTTTTGGACCCGTGGATGCATTTTGCCGTTTGCGTTCGTTCGACTCCAGAGCTCTTCGAGGCTGATGACAGAGAATCACGAAACAAAATGATGTCAAGAAGACCGACAAATATGCTCTCCTTATCTCCGGGAAACTACGCCAATGACTTGACAAGTGGAAGCTTCCAATCGGGGGTACGACAGTTGGTTCATTTGCCAAGCAACTGGGCGAACGAGCGGTCCGTCAATTCACACTAACTGGCGCCGTTTTGATCAGTTGCTCAACCACCGTCTGCAAGTGATGTTGGTCAAGGCTGACCACTGCTTGACAGCATGTGAAGCATCTGCATCCAGTGCGCTGTTGTTTTAAGATGCCTTTGAGGAGATTCACAAGGCAGTTGGATTTCTTGCAACAACAACGCATCTCTGCGTATCTCACACAATGTTTTCCGACGTCCATAAGACCAGCATGCGTTCAATACAGCCAAGAAGCTGGGACCCAACGCCTGGTGCATCTCCAGACCACATTCTTCCGTGGGTCAGAAGGAATCTCTTTCATTCTGCTCCCGAGATGGAGTCGGAGTACCGGTTTTTCGACTTTTGTTAACGGCCAACTCCCAAGTTGACCAGTGGTGGGATGAGAACCCACAGCTTTGGTACGTGCTCGATCGAATGAACGACGCGTTCAAAACAAAGATGGCGGCCACCAAAGCTCTGACTCTCTTCACTAAACGAAAAGACCCATCAAGAACCTGGAATGAACAATATATGTTCTTGGTTGCTCTCGGTGAACTGGTGGAAGGATCAGCGAAGTTGATCATTGAAAACATCGTGATGTATGCGTCGCCCGAAATGAAAGGGGTTCTGATGGCCAAGTACGACGCGAGGCGAATGGATGTGGCGACTCACACGGAAGAATTGGTGCAATACGCACAGATGATGGACGACACGCGTCGTGGCCGTGAACAACTCCACTTCATTGATGAAAAACGCCGCCCAGAACGAAGCAAAAATTGCTACAAGTGTGGCGAAGCAGGGCATTTCGCCCGAAACTGTCACAAAAAAACATTCAAGAACGCAAAAAGAGAACCTCAAGACAAAAGAGTGAAGTTTGCGCTCACAACGCGCGTCAAATGCGTCCGTGAAACTGAATCAAGCCAAGGAAAATGGATTCTGGATAGTGGGGCCAGTTGTCACTTCGTCAACGACTATCATGCTTTGGAAAATCCAGAAGATCGCAACGTGGAATGCGTGCTACCGAATGGTAACGTGATGCGAACCAAAATTGTCGGCACTGTGCGATTCCGGGCCCAAGTCGACGAAATCGAAACCGAAATAGAGCTCTCAAACGTGCATTTTCCCCCTGATCTGCCTATCAACATCATCTCGTATGGAATCCTTGAAGAGAAAGGTTTTCGACTCGACTACTCGGATGGAAAGAGAGTGATGAAACGGTGTGCAGATGGAGCGAAGCTATTTCAAGTGACGAAACGCGAAAATGTCTTCTACGCTGATGTGAACCATCATCAAGAATCGACAGGCTACAAACAAATGTGCAATGCAATGCCGATTGATACTCGACGACTTATATGCCAGGCCGGTGCCATCGATGATGAAGATATCCAAGAAGATACGCTAATCAACTTCCACCATCGCTTTGGCCACGATCGAGCGTCTAGCGAAGGACCCCGACTCCAAGATCCGGATCGTCGACCATCGCCGAGCCGTGTGCGTCAGCTGTGCTGAAGGGAAACAGTCCAAGCAGAAACAAGCGCAAAGAGACACCGGGTCGCACTCACCGATTGACCGCGTAGGCGGAGTGATATGAAGCGACCTTAAAGGGCCAATGACACCAAAGGACCGATCAGGAAATCGGTATATGATCAACTTCGTCGACCACAAGAGCAACTACTGCCGAATATTCTTGGCCAAGACGAAGGCGCTGGCGACCAAGAAGTTCGAACACTTCATGTTCTTCGAGCGCCAAATCGACTGCAGGATTCGAGTGCTCCGTACCGACGGAGGTAAGGAATATCGGAACGTTGACTTGTTCTGTGAAAAAACAGAAATCGCCCGCCAAATCACGGAGCCAAACTCGTCAATCAGCAACGGCAAAGATGAAAGAATGCATCGAACCATTGTGAACATGGCAAGAAGCATGATGTTTGCGTCCAACTTACCAATGCGATTTTGGAGATATGCCGTGTTGTATGCATGCTATGTGTTGAACAGGTGCCCAACACGATCCAATCCGAAGCGCATGTCACCAATACACTTCCTGACGGGCCAAGCTCAAGTTGCACCGCTCATCGTGAAACCGGAAGAAAGACCTGGGAGCCACGTGCACGTGCAGCAAAAATCCTCGGCAGATCGGAAGAAACGAAAGGATACAAGATCTACATACCGAGTTTGAACGTGGTGACTGTGACTCAGCACGTCCAAAACATACAGTCACTCACTGAAGACCAAAATCGCCAACTTGAACTACGACAGCAAGAAGAAGAAGAGACTGAATCGACCGATGAAGATGAAGTTGCTGCTACAGAAGAAACAGTGACTCCCGCAGGTGCAATCGAAACAAGTGGACCAACAACACGAGCAATGCGCGAGCGGGGAAGAACCATGCGATCAATCCTGAACAGCGTGGTGATCAAAGACCCGAAGACCTTCCGTGAAGCAATGCTCACCGAACAGAAGGAGCAATGGAAGAAAGCAATTGCGACAGAGATTGACGCGTTCAAGGAGAATGGAACATGGGAAGTGACCAAGAAATCGAGCAACTGCAAACCATTGCACTCCAACTGCGTATTCAAAACCAAACTCCAAGCCGACGGCTCAGTGGAAAGGTTCAAGGCAAGACTCGTCGCGTGCGGAAATGAGCAAGTCTACGGCATCAACTTCTACGAAACGTTCGCCCCAGTGATGACTATGGACACCGCACTGTTCATCATGGTCATGGCATCCAAGTGGAAGGTCCCAGCGCATCATGCGGACACTCCCAACGCGTATGTGAAGGCCGACTGCGATGAAGACCTGGAGATCTTCATGGAACTTCCGCAAGGAGTGAAACTACAAGACGTGGTGTGTGATCCAGCTCAACACAACAAAAACGAACAAGACCTGGTGAAAGAATTTGGAGCGCAAGACACGAAACAGATCGTTCTCAAGCTGAAGAAAAGCCTGTATGGCTTGAAGCAAGCAGGACGGCTTTGGAACGAACTGCTTGACCAAGTGCTTCAAGACAATGGATACCAGCGATGCCTGTCAGAGAATTGTTTGTACTTCAAGGCGTCCGAAGGACAAGCGACTATTGTTGGTGTCTATGTGGATGATTTGCTCATCACCGCGACCAGTTCAGAGCGTGTGAAGCACTTTTTTGACGAAATGACCTCACTCAAGGTAAAGGATCTTGGTGAAGTGGAACATTTCCTCGGTTTACGAGTAACGCGCAACGATCAACACGCATATCAACTCGACCAAGAACCATTGATTGAAAAATTACTGGAGGAACACGGAATGGCGGAGGCAAGACCAAGATCGCTACCAATATCGATGGACTATGAAGACCAACAAGCGAGAAATGAAAATCTACTGACTGGAAAAGACAGAATCCAAGGTTTTCGCTCGTTGGCTGGCTCGCTCTTGTGGATCGCCAGATGTACCAGACCCGACATCATGTTTGCAGTGCATCAATTGACCCGACGTACGCACAGCCCAACTGTGAAACGCTTTCCAAGACCATCTTGAAGTATTTGAAACAGACCAAGTGTTGGATATGGGTCCTCATTCCAATCCATGGTGCATGTGGTGCATATTGCTTTGCGTATGATGCATATAGTACATATCAAGGGAGATTACAAGTTGTTAGATACTGACGCGACCTATGTCATTGTTGGTCATCATCAGTCAAGAACACTCCTGGGCTAACTGGGTATGGTGCTGGGCAACCAACCAAGTGACCCGGGTTCGAGTCCCGTTAGGGGCATATTCTTGGAAGAA